>DWPT01002410.1:0-16216 GCA_018251895.1 Agathymus mariae mariae | reverse complement strand
AACGTCTTATACAATGTGGATGTTTATAAAACATTTTTGTGATACTTTGATGATAAACGGAAAAATTGTAAAGAAGTTTTTGTTGTCTATCTTAAGCACGAAACTCGATAATATTCTCGATCAAATTAGTTTTTATTTCATTTGGAGTAGAGTATATAACCGAGATACATGAGATACATTGTTTAGTATTTGTAAGAAAATGTTTCGTAAGATAAAAATACAAAGCGAGTGAAAAAACCGTAATCCATCTTTGAAGAAACCACATAAAAAACGCGCTGCTGACGCGTTTTTATATGTCGGCGTGCGGTCGATCGCGAGGCTAACTTCAACAAATCCAAGGCGATTTAAATTTTGATGAAGCTTTTTGTAGACACTAAAATAGCAAACGAGCAGCCTTGTCGGTGTTCTCTGCCTCTGCGTGCCATAGTGCTATAGTCTTCAGTACGGTTCTTAACTTACAGATAATTCCGTCTTGAAGCGATGGTACGAAGGCCTCTCACCTACAAATAATATGCACCGGGTTCATCCAAATTCCCAATCCACCATTGTAGACATCTTTGCACTTATACATAATAATAACAGTAACAAAAATTAACACACTCACACCCCCCGTTAGTATCCCTTGTCTCGCGGATCACATGAAGTTCACGATTAAAAGACACAAACACATGAATCCGTCACATAAATGTCCGCCCCGGCCGGGAAGCGAAACTTGGACATCTGGTCCAACAGGCAGGTCTTGGAATATTTCAAATATTACTATCACATTCTGTTATGTATCTTTTAAGCAAGGATGATTTACAATGATGGCAATTTGAGGAAAAATATAAACTAGCATACAGATTTCTCAAATGCAATCCCAACGTCCCCTGGTGTGGAATATAACGCATAGCGTCCTAGGCAGAAAGTTGTTAAATACAAGAAACCGTGGCTTCAAGTTAGTTGTGTAAGTCCCTGGACGTCACATAGCTAAATATTTAGGGTGCTCCTACATAACACAGCTTTCTGTACCTGATAAGGTACGATCTACTTTCTAAAATCAACCGTAAAATAAGAAAAAAAAAGAAGAAATAAACATTATTTGTTACATACATATAACAGCCGCAACATAGAACGAAGTATATTCATATATATTTAAAAAAAAGCATGCACAGTAAAACCAAATTAACAATGACATGATACATTCTGACGTGTTTCCCTTGCAACGGGGAAGAGTAACAAGCGGCTACGATGCTTCTGTCTTACGTGTTAATGAGACTGTACCGTCCCTGATACCAATATGACGGTTAGCGCTAGACTAACCTAACCTATCAACCTATCAACTCATGATCTATCTGTTCATTTGTAATGTACCAACAATGAGAATCGCATTCCCTAACAAGCACGGGCTTCATTATCTACAGCATTTCCGATTAGTGCAGGCAAGCACCTGTCGCCGTGCGAATACAATAGAATATAAATAAATTTTATAATTCCGCCTTATCGTAATAAACATTTAACATACGGGTTCGGTTTGGCAAGATCTACTATTGTACCGCGACGGGTTGCTGAACGCAGGTGTTCACTGCTACTTACAATGTTTAATTTGTAATTTCTAGATAGTGAAATGTTGACAAATTATTGCCCTATCTGACAAGTATCTGAAGTTAAGCACCCTGCAACAAAGTTTGCTAATACGCTAGATAGGAGTTGTTATATGAATTGACAAATTTATCGCGGAGTAAATGCATTATATTAGTATGATAACCACCGTTGGTGTTAACAGAAAAGCAGATACCTTCTAGATGTCGCTTCATATCAGGATTATCACATGATAAATATCAGCATCAACATAGTAGCTTTAATGCTAGTCACCTGTACGAGGTACCTGTACCAGGATCCGATTAGATACTATTTCTGCAAACTCCTGTCATTTTCCAAACAGACACTTACCAGTTAAAAATTACCTACCCTAACTTGCATACCTGCATTTCTGAGAATTATCCATAGTGTTATAGGAAGTGTGCGAACTGTACCAATCGGCAGTTGATCAGCGTGATGGATTATAGCGTTAACCCTACTCTTTGTGAGTGGTGACCCAAGTTGCGCAGTGGTACACCGTAGGGTGTGATAATGATCAATATAAATATAAATGATACAGGTTAATATTGTGACAAAATTAATTGTTGTAGTGTAGCTATATCTACATAATTTTACAACTTACCTTGCCTTGAATGTTATTTCCGGAATGCTATTAGAAATCCGTGAATGAGTTTTACCTCATTTACACTATACTATTACCTTCTTGGCAGACAGTTGGCTAGTTTGTCCACTGTGTTGCTATAATAATTCAGGGTCATCACAGGATTCCATATTTTATTCCAATTCCAGTATCAGCTGTGGACTCTCAGTAGCCAAAACCGAAGTCAAATTAAATAATCATAATTTTAGGACAGTGCTACTCGTTTCTGAAAGTCCTCCTAAAAATTTAGTGGTTTATCGTATCTCTTACCATCTTCACAGCTCATGTTAAGGCACTCCTTTAACCAATATGTTACAATATTATTCACAACAGAATATTTGACAATATAAACCTTTTCTATTTCTGTTAGTTCACACACGTTTGGAAGTTGCACTGTTTATTTAGAAATCGTAAGTAAGTAAGAATCTGTATAAGCTATCAAGCTTTCAGGTCTCGAAGGGAAGCGTTTTCCTGTGATTTTAAACTAACGTCATCGCGGAATTTATACATTTTATTATGTAGCGGGTACTCACGTAAAACACATAAAGTGCAAAGTTTAGTGCGTGAAGATACAGTAAGTGTCGTGTGTCGTGATACAACTACAGAAAAACTGTCTTAACTACTATAGATTAATCTACCACTAGCTTGTCGACGGTTTCTTACCACCACCGCAGCTTCGTCGTGACCACGATCCATGCAACTGGGTCGAAATATTGGAAACAAATAAAAAACGTATCGTGAGTACCCGCTACATAAAAAAAAACCATACTAATTCCACCTGGCATGATGAATTAAGATGTTACTTCTTTCAATTTAAGAGGAGACCGATCAAGACAGTGTAATAGTTGGATGCGCTATGAATCAGCAGAGGTTGTTTTAGGATTACATACTCTAACTAACTGTTATAAGCCCGATGACACCAATACTTCATCGATCTATGTAGTATATAACTCGTCTTGTCATTTTCGAAGAAGACACAAACTTATACTGAGACAAGACAAGATTACATTGTACACTAATCTTGATTGAAAAGTAAATTATTTTAACACTCTGGTATTCTCCGCTGCACGCGGACTCCGGACTTTTCAGTACCAAGTATCAGTTCTAGATAAATTTCGATCAATATCCACTGACATTCCAATTACGTTGTGAGCGTGCAGCGCCGCGTCGGAAAGTGAACGACTCGAGCTGATCGTCTGACTCCGAGCGACCAGCTAACGGTGGGATAGTAACGCTACATATCTACCAAATATGTAATTTACGATGTGCGTGTAGCACAAGCCACGCGACGCGTCAAAATTATTCTTCATTTAGATATATATATTATAGGCAATACATTAATAAAAAACGATGTTACAATGGAAAGTGATATTACCCAGGTATGATTTGAATGAATAAAAAGTAATATAGAGTGAGATTGGTGTAGTACCTTAAATATATTGGTCAGCAGCAGTAAAATGGTACTGACGGATAATATAGAATGGTTATTGTTGGGTGCGTATTTATAAAACTTTGTTACGAGTATGCCTCATTTATTTTGTAGATATCATTGGACTCGGGATACGTTAAACCGAAACAGCATCATGGTGCCGTTGTCGTCCCAGGCAAACGAAACAGTATTTACCTTTAAATAAAAATAATGATCGTTTACATAAAAATATCTTTGTTTATAGCGTACCGTTCCTTGCTAAATGTCTAACAGTTACTTTAACACAAAAGGCGTGACGCAGGCTAGTGATACTGCTAGTCTAATTGTTAGCCGCTGATTTACGGAACGGTTGTTATCTCGAGTCCAGCATCTGTTGGGCGTTACGTGTCTCTAGTAAAATATTGCGTTCGATCCCGATTTCCTGAAACCGGCCAACAGTAAAATTAGACAGAATAACAATTTTAATTGTTGATTCAAAATATCCTACGCTGTCTTGTTTGTTTTAAGTAACTCCAACCAACCGTTGTAGATTTGTATGCAGCATAAGTAATAATAGAATTTATTAAGTGATTAAAACGACTTGCGTCCACTTTGTTTTACTTATACGCCCCTAACAACATTATTATTGTTATTGATGTATTTTACACGTAACATAATTTTTTAAGTTTAAAACAGTTATAGCAGAATATCTTGGAATTACTTCTTATCAAAAAGTTTAATGTGTCAAAAAGTTTTCAAAAATGAACTATTCAATTCACGAAACATTGAATCCTCAATTAGTGTTTTAAATGTACCATTGCGCGCGCAAATATTGTATTTTATCAGTGATGGAACTACTTAAAGCATATAATAAGCAATCAACGCCATTTTTCAACTTTCGCCTAGACATATAAATGTATTTAATACACCATATGGTGATACCGTGCTGGCATGAGAAAGCTGCGCCCTTTAAGACTTCAAAATCTCTCGCAGCCTTAATACAAACTGATTGACAATCGATTCTGCTCGGTCATCACAAAACTGCCCGGCATTCATCAATCATATATCGCAAGAGACATTCCAATTCCAAGTGTTCGCTTTAAAATAAAATAACAACAGTGTAACAAAATTATTGTACTTCTTTCCTTCATACCACACTTAAAACATGTTAATAAGAAGGAAATAATCAGTGCATTCTCATAAAAAGATAGCATTTTTGCAGGTGATCCAAAAAACTGATGACTTTGATTGATGGATGATGAAGTTAGAACTTAGTTCACTAAAGTGGAGGTGGGTTTCCAATGCATGTAGGTCAACTTAGATTAACATTTCTAGGGATAATATATTATTTTGATCATAGTTTTATAAATGAACACACATCTGTCTTTTGTTAAGAACGAATTTACTATGTATTTATTACATCCTGAATAATTTCTGTTTCCAGACTTGATCAGTATTGGTTTATTTTTTACGGGTTTTTCTATTTCTCAATATATTCACTTTGTTTTTTGTAATCGGGCAACAGGATATTTAGCTCCTACAAATTAATCAATGATCTAATATTAATTTGATTGAAGATTTGACCGTCTTGAGTTGATTTTCCCAAAAAATATTTATGTTTTGTTCCTGTTTCTGTTTTGTGATTAGATATTAACTTACCAGGTTGATCCGTAAAAAATCCCATAATGTAGGTAATGTCAGAGCCTTAATCTAATCATTAATAAATCATACAAAGGAGAGCACATTAAACACGTCATGATTATAATGGAGTAGGGTCGTTGTGAGTGGCAACCCTACTGCATTGTACAATAAACACGTTCGAAGTGTCAGGTATCGGATCGATGCTACCAGCAGAAACGCAAAAAATAATAATAGCGATAATGATTGATCGTGTAATTGGATCAATAAATATGACAGCGATTATGAAAATGATAAATAGGTGTTCGTAGATTATTTTGTACAATAAAATTAAGAGTTTAATTTGAATTAACTTTATTTAGTTTTGTAGCGAAATATATCATTTGAATTATCAACAGGATGCAGCATTAAAATAATACAAATATATCAGAAACTAATCCGAAGAGTCCGACGATTAAAACCAACAATTAAAGTTTTGAAGTTTTACTTATAACTACGTTTAAATACTGTTTGTTTTCGTTACTTTGTCTATTTCCATAGATTTATAGTATCCTATTGTGTAAATCAGCGGACATTGGTTTAATATTTGTATCGTACACAATAGCAATCAGAGCTATGTATAGATGAAATTCAGGTGAGTGTTTAAATAAATAGGTGTACTCACCGGAGCCTGTCAATATATTTATAGTAATTTAGTATTTATTCAAAAACATTTCAATAATATATACAAGCCGAAAAGTAATATACACAAGCGCGAAACAAGAAATAGGCATGATTTGGTTACGTCCTTATATCGCCTTCGATGGGTTCACAGATTCAAAGGTTCAAAATTCAAATTATAAATTCAAAAAATCAATATCAAATTCAAACAAGGTTCCAAAGTTGATAGGTGAGTTACTTTACTTTAGTTTACTTTTGAGCGACACGTTAAAACACAGCTTATAGGCAAAGGATATAATGGTGTAGATGAATATATTACTGACCAGGACGCCTGGAAATAATAGTGTTGAAACCGGTTCCGCACAGTATTAAACTTATTTTGTAATTGCCATGGGTGGTTTTGAAATATATGCTGAGGAGTTTATTTCACCGTTTTTTCTTCTCAAGGTTAAAGCGCCTTTTCGAAATGGTAGTAGAAGTAAAAAATGACGTGGATGAGTATTATTCTGGAATACCTAAACTATTTTGGTTCTAAAGTGAATGTGAATATTTTATGGGTATAGCTCTTCCTATGTATGATAGTTTTTAAACATTTATATTCTTTTTTAATTCCAAGAAAACCATTGCAGTGTGATCTTAAATTCAGTAGCGCCATCTGGTTTTAAATGTTCTACTATATTTATATATTGTAATAACAAATTACTTATTTAAGTTTAATGTTTAATATTTTCTTTTTAATATCATTATATGAAAATAGCAATAAGGATTTAAAAGCATTACTTTATTATATTACAAAATTTGTAATATAATTGCATTGCACAAAGAAGTATTAAAAAATACCTGCACCCATTTGTTTAAACTTTTTTGTAGTTATAATAAATATGATACGATATGGTGACATGATGACAATGATTGCTACGAGTGTCCAAACATGTTTGTACCGAAGTGTTAAAGAACTAGAAAAAATGTTTTGAAATTGTTTAAATCCAAAAAAATTAACAATAATTAAAACAGCAATGAAAAATAAACCTTTCCCATACTTATTTAAGATAAGAAATAAAATACTGCCTCACTGCACAGCCCGCATGGGGCTCACTAACAATTAACTGTAATCACCTATTAACGCACAAACAGCTTTACAATTAAGCAAATGAAGTTGCCCTTTAAAGGCGTGATCTCTCTGTTTCAAGGGCTTTGATATTGAGCAGATTAATAATTTAAATTGAACATGTAGTAGGTACTTGTGTAAGAAAAATATTTCTATTTGGTTTTGGCATTAAATGGCTTTTATGGAAGTAGGGATATTCGGAATGCCACCAAATAGACATCTGTAAAAAAGGTTAAAATAGAACTACAGTACTATTCAAATATTCTTCTAACATACATATATCGCTACCCCAAACGATAGCCACAGACTGCCCCAATTGTAAGCATCGCTTGTCCCTTTACCAATAAACAAGGTTGAAGGGTGTCTGAAATATATATACCGTGATTATAACGACATTTTTAAATTTTCGGTACTAAATACACTGCAGAAAGGTCTTTCAAGTTAATAATAATCAAAGTACAAATAAATGTTTATTCATAGTACAAGATCGACTGCCTATTTGACTAAAAACTAACCCAACAAACCCGAACAGTTTCTACAGGTACGACTTAACTACATCACGATCTCATTGTGTAGAAAAAAGTGTAGTTGATGAAAAACTACACGTTCTTAGCACGCATTCGAAATCGTAATGAAAGTGGATAGTGTGGACAACGGTGGGTTCAGTGAGCACGCGCCGGTCACATCAAATGCACCGCAAGAGCTGTGGATGAAAGGTGTTGGAACCAAAGAAAGGTTAACCCTAGAAGCGTCACTAAAAGTTACGTAGTATATGCCGTCACTAACATTTCGAAATGATTTCACGCTTTCGATAGTGTAAATTTTGTGTACTTCGACTTGGAATTTACAAAATTGTTTCTATTATTATTTAGATACACAAAAGAAATCAAAGGCTTGTGTATTACAAAGGGCGTAACATTAAAATATTTTACGGTTGATTCCATAAGGTGGTTGTCTAAGTAACACATGTACCTACTACTATGAACCAAGATCAGACGAAACTAAATCAATATATTAAAATAAATAAATAAAAAAAATACTTCGATTATTTTCAAACAGAAAGACGGACCATGGACAATTTGTTTCTGGATCGTATTAATCATCCAGTATCGTATCGTATTAATGTTCCAGGATTTAAAATGTAATAATGTAGAAACCAGTCGAACAACCGTTCAAAAACGGACTAGTCCAGGCTGGCCTTCTTTTGTACATTGATAGGATTGTGCCACACCAAATGCGAAACTATTATTCTCACTTACACGTGCATGTGAAAAATCTTGTCAGTGCTTCCAATTACAATTTATGATATGATCCTGAGAATCAATTGATACAGAATCCTTTATTTTTCTGTTTATATTCTCTTTATTTTTTTTCCTACTTGTATATTCCTTTCTGAAACAATCGTTACTTTTTTCTTAATCTCGTAAAATATTTGATTGCATTGGTGACCGAAAAAGGTTTAACACATTTCAGGGCCGATTTCAAAAAGAGGGTGGTAGCTTAGCAGTTGGACTTTACCACCATGCGAGTACCATCGGGATTAAACTGGCTGGTACAGATCCCAGCATCTTCTAAATAGGGACTCTTCGCCGTTTCCTCGTCTGTTATTCAACAGGGTGCACCACATATAGGAAACGTTAGTTCGGATCCAAAGATGGATAGTACTCCTCGCGCTATCTATATAGCCTTCATTAAATTTTCCTACAGGTAGTAGGCTGTGGAAACCTGTGTTTGAATGTCGGTTTCCCACAATTTTCAAATTATAAACATATTACAAATTAATTATCACTTGCATCATTGAAAGTAAATATCGTGAGGAAACCAGCATATAGGTCAGGATCCTACGATTTTCTGAAAGGTATGTTAAGTCTACCAATTTGCAATTGTCCAGTGTGACGGACTATGGCTTGACCAGTTATGAAAGAAGACCCAGCCCTAGCAGTGAGACAGTTATGGGTGTTAATGATGATGGGTGTCATGTTCATACACAATTGTATGTAATAACAAAAACATGAAAATGATTCATGATGATGATTCATGAATGTATGAAACATCACAACAAACCAGAGAACAATTTTTATGTGTTACACAATCTCCTGCAGCGATGCCGGGGTATATCAAAGAACATTGTTGTAAAGTATGAACATTCATTATCACCTTCGAGTATGGCCCCGTCGCTATTTGTACAAGCATTATTACTTCTAATTACACCATGCACCGAATGGTGTCTACTGACTAGTTGGATAGTTCCAAGTAGCCTCTCTCTAGTTAACCGTTCCATAAATAGACATTTTAATAACTGTAAGAGATATGGGTACATAACTATATTACAATTTCCACCTCTGTTAATCTATCCTGGTATCTTTAATCTATGCACTGACCACCATAGTCGTGACGAACGTGACGGAAGTAAACGTGTTTATTATAACATCGAAAATTTCCATTAAATGGAAATTTCCATACATTTTCCGGTGGCATACATGTCTTATAATAGTTATAATATATCAAATATACTGGGATTTTAACGACACTTGAATAATACGATTCAATTCAAAACGCGGTATTGACTCTAAAAATATATTTGATCCCGTGGAAGTTAAAGAAAATGATTACAAAGATAGAAATGAAATAAAAAAAAGCGATATAAAATCGCAACATTTTATATGTGACGTATGTTATCTAAGAATGCTAGTAACACTTACCAATCTTGGCGTGAATCAATTAAATATTTTTATTCGAATGACATAGAGGGCACTGCCGATAGAAGGTTTTGTATTTGGTAGGTTGGTTTTGAAGGTATTGTTTGGTGGTTAATCATCTTTTTTGTTAGTCTTAAGACGATCGGCTATTAAAGTATGTTGATACGCTGAAGTATATTAATATTTTATATCTTGTAGAATATAATTTAGTACATTTGAACAAATTTTTTTATGCCCCCTGGAATGCTTTCGTCATATAATTAAAACTTTATAATTCATAAACCGTTGCTTACACAAACATTTCCTAAATCAACACTAGTTCCTGACCACATCGATATAGTTAAACACACTTATTAACCATGAATATCCATAGCAGGCGTCGTGAAATGAAATTATCCTCCCTTTGTTTGCTCAGGACGGTCCTATAAATACCCAGTTTGTCCCAAAACATTCTTGAATCACATCTTAACGTGTGTTTAATGTATTAATGACTTATAAAGGGATGGTGATTGTTCCAAAGTTGTCATTTGGTTAGAGTTTGTAACCGTTGTTTGGGTTATCTTCAGGCCTAGTTGTAGATATACTATAATATATTTTACGCGAACGTCAGAACAGTTGGAGCTTGAGAACTAATGGAGTTTAATGCCACGCAAAAATGTTTTAACTGCTTTTGATGCAGTAGTAATTAAATGAAATTAAATAAAATTAATAAAAATTTGTTTTTCACCCTCCCTACCGTGGATGGTCCCGGAAGAAGTGACAAGAAACTCCCGAGAGATTTTTTTTGAACGCACAATTACATTTATAACCACTTATATATATATATATATATTAGTATCTGTCTATATGCAGATATAGAAAATTGAGTAAAAATCAGCTACCTAGACGTATACTATTACTACGTATAATATAATTGAAAAATAACTAATTGATTAGAACATAATAACAAGTTACTTGTGCATAAAATCTTGTCTTATGCCGCTATATACAGTCATCTTAGTAAATTTACATTAGTTGCCTCTTTTCACTTTCCCACTTTTTGAGAATTATGTACATACCTGGCAGTCTCCATAAATTTTTAATCCTCTTATTTATTTTAAAAATATTATGGCTCTGGAAAAGCCAAACTGAGACTAAATAAAAACTTTACGTTTTGCCAATCTGAATACAGAGTTCTTAAAAAGGATAACATCATACATTAATCTAAATTTCGAATTTGGAATCTCTTCCAAACTAATTTTATGAAAGTTTTAAAAAATTAACAGTTCCAAAATCAAAAGTGTCGCGTATGTGTTAATTAAATATCTGTATTTATTTCATTGACCGTAAAAATTAATATTCATGTAACCGGCTAAAGAAGCGTTTCCTAATAAAGATATTTAATTCCTTGTAATCAAAAACTACAGATATGCAAATGAGTCGGTGTGTTGTATGTAAAAAATTTGTTCGACAGTGAAGTGAAAATATATCCAATGTTAACGTTATATCCAATGTTTCAAATGAAAATAAATAAAAGTATCTTTGAGCTGTTTATAACATTTTGATCTTTCCTTAATAACTTGTAGTATAGAAACATTGCTGACTATTTAATCCGAAAACAAATTATTTATTTAGTGCTGATATTGAAAACCATTTATTTCTACAATGATTTTTGTTATGAGTGTATCACTATAATTGCTCTTAATCAATTTAAACCTTTATTTATGAACGTAAGTGATCGAATCTGTAGGTTCTAATTTTACATTGCATTGTAGCCACGCTTAATTTTCGACGCGGAAGTCATAACAAGTATGTTTCCCTGTGTGGCTACTAGTATTTACGCACGTATCATGCAGAAATCGTTTAATAGATTTAGATAACCCTCACCATATACGGAACATATAGCATGTCGTTATATAGGAGACAGTTTATATAGGAAAATAATTCTGTTCCCCACAGAATCACCAATAGATTTAATACGGACATTCTGTTGAAAACAAAGTTTTGATTGGTTTCGCAAGCTACAAACTGTAGCTATTGCAATAAATGTAATATGTTTTTAATTCGTAGAACTAACAAAGTGATCCCTAAAACAACAAAATGGCACAATCATGGAATTTATGAAGTGCCTGATAAAAATGAATAACAAATATTTCGATTTCATATTAATGACAAGGACGCCTGGAAATAATAGTGTCATAACCGGTTCCGCACAGGCTTAAACTTTTGTTATTACCATGTGTTGCTTAAAAGATGTGCTGAGGAGTTTCTTTCGCCGCTTCTTCTCTTCAACGTTAAAGCACCTTTACGAAACGGTAGGAGAAGCAAAAAATGCCGTGCATACCTAAGTGTATTTACAGAATACATACATGATTAAATGATTTTGAATTTAAATTGGAATACGTGTGCTCTTTGTTAATGTAAATCGCGGGTTTTTAGAATAGAAACCATGGCGAGGTACTAGTCTGATATATTCATATTAACGGATATTCGATCGAACAATATTATTAATGCGTGAGATATATGTATGGTGCGCAACATGCGAGATATATGTGGGATGTACAACGCAATCGGTGGTCAGCCACGCACAACGCCCACTCCACCATAATGTTAATCAACTTTTATATGGTAGTATAAACGATGTGTGTACTGTACTTTTAGTAACTGTTTTCAGCGCTGTAGTTGATGCAGTGTTTTCAAGGCGTAAGACTATTCGAGGATTGTCTGGCTTGGGCAATCGACCCCTTACTTCAAACTATTAAGGAATTATTGTGACAAAACTCTACAATATCAGAGAATGGCTAATTTGTAAACGATTCTTGGTAATCTTAGTAGGTACTTTCTTAATTGTGTAACACAATTATTATTCCGACAATGACCATCAGAGGGAATCTGTTTAGCCCGACCAACTATGCATCGGGTAGTATTGAACGCTTTGCTTACCTGGTTATTAGGATAATTACGGATCTTCGCTAATTCTGAACAACGGTCACGTAGTAAAAAACGGTAGAGTATAATATTAACTACTGTACAAAGTTGCATCCACCCATTTGTTCTTTCGGCAAAAATCAATTAAAGTTATCAATAACTCCAGATTACGGATATTCCCGGGTCATTAACAGAACAATAGATTTTTTTACAAAAAGACGGCGTCATAAAGTAACCACATCAGGCAACATTTGGTTAAATTTTTTGCACTGAAGCGGTTGTCTTTGATATAGATTCAAATCAGAGACGAGAAACATTTATATACAAAGTTCATACACTCTATGTTATACTAATTATCCATGTTATTTAAATTGCAAATTATTTAAAAATATTTTCTTAAGTAATAAAATCATTCAATTAAAACGTTAAGTTTATGTATTTTTAATACACAGTATTTTATTCAGAGTAACACAAATGAATAACACGAAGTTAATAGCAATAAATTAACAAAAAGAAATGATTAACAACCATTTTAATATTACGAAATGTCCGGGCTCACGATAATAAATTCTGAGTTATTTATAGTTAAATATAAATTAGAGTAACAATGGAAATCGTTTAATTAAATTTCTACGAATAAAATTGAGACAATTTTACGAGAAACGCGTTTAGCGATGTCGATGATATCGTGTCGGTTGTAAAACAGTAATTGTTTGAAGTGAGCGACTGCGAGTGTGTGCAGTACGTCGATTGGTGACCGCTAATGGCAAGAGTCCTTGAGCGCCTTCGTCCTTAAGTAAAGGGCACACCTATGTGTTGCTCTCGTAAATAAAATTCTCTAAATCATACCTTCGGCTAGCTAGTACATCCGGAACTTGGTAATTTGTCGTTGGCACTTCCACTGACTCACACTGGAGCAGCAATGTGGCTTCTTCGATTATGACGAGAGAAATGCCTTGCAGTGGACTACTAATGTAAACATAAAAACATAACAGTTTATTGCAAAGATGTACTTAATATTACATTTTATGTTACTGACTATTTTATATCACAGTCCACTGTAAACTGTAAAACAACTATTATTAGTAACCAAATAATATTTAAGTGACTTAAATGATTAAATTGCAAGTTGCAGAACCCTGCATTAGACGTTAGCTTCGAGTCTATAGTTTAGAGGGTGAAATAACAAAAACTTTAAAGCGTAACGAATTAACGGCTCACACCTCCCAAGTATTTCACAGAGTCAATGCGGTAGGGATATTTTAAAGTTGAACAAATCGCCCTTTCCATTTGTCATAGCTAAGGCATGGTAAATGGTCCACAAATTAAGCTAGTGCGTTTATCTTTCACAGTCAGTTTCCCGCTGGTATGATGATACCTTACAAATCAATCGTTCAATCGTTTCTTAATAATTGCAACAAAAAATATTGTATTACGTGCAGTTGCAATATTGTTAGTTTAATGAATTAACGAAATTGAAATTAATTAAATAATATTTATTGGTAGTTGGTTTTTACAAACACTTTTCAAAAGTCAACCTACGCAATCCCTTTAAGTAATCCCTACCGCGAGAGGTCCCGGAAGAATATGCGGCGAAAACATTCAAGTACAATGTAACCTACAATGTAACTTATTATCGGGTTAACCAAAACTTTTACAAACCTTCTACGAATATTACAGACGTTCAATCATTTTAAGTACTGTGTGAACCAGTTTTTCGTATGTTTAAACGTAAATTTTTATGCTTATGTATAGTTTACCATATTTAAAGGGTACGGTTACGTTTTAGGAGTAATGTATTTTTATTTTGTAATTTGCATCCCAAAACGGAAATTTTAAGACCAACTCATTCAAAGGGAATATGAAACAATAATTAACCTTAGTATTTTAAAGAAAATTCAGCCAGAAATTATTCAATTCCCAAGTAATTTGGTAGAGGCTTACACAAGGCGATTGCAAGGTAAGAACAAACAGCCTAGTAGTGTACTGAAAACTAAAATCAATGGAAAAAAGGAAAGTAAGACAAGAATTACAACGTAACAAGGCATAACATTTCAGTGTTTTAAATTGTGATTGGAAAAAAATTCTTTACTAATAGTCTGTGATAAGAACTACTTTGATATGAACCGTCTCTTCTTTGGTATTTTGTTTTAGTATCATATTACGTATATTGAGCACTATGATACATATTGTAGGCACACATACCGTACAGTGTATCATAGATTGAGTATTGTTTCTTCCTTTTTTTGGGTTATATGTCATATATTTATTAAAATTTACATTTAATCGCTAGCTTAATCTACGATTTAAACTTTTAAAAAACATTTCATGTACGCCGTATTTACCTGCATTTGGTTTGTCATCTAAGCTCCATTTAATTTATAAAACATTAAATTAGTAATTTAGTCATTACCGTCGAGAAACTGCTGTTGAGTCTAATAAATAAATAAATAACGTTTTGAAACCTCTTGTAACAATCGATAAAAGTCAATTTTGAAAATAAACAGAATACAAATGAACCAAGTAACGATACCGAGTTGTAAAGTGACCAGACTCTGAGATAACGGAAAATAATAGGAATAAGTTGCTTCACACCGTGAAATGACTTCAGATGAAGCCCCACTGAGATGTAATTTAATATAATAGTTTCTCGACATAAAACTATTAGAAAGCGTTAAAAATCACAGAGGGATAGTCCAGGCAATATCCATAGAGTTAAAAACTCTAAGAGTTAGTAAACAAACATTTGAACTATTGAAGTTGAAGAAGAAAAGGTGAAATGATAGTAGATATGTACGAAGCGGGTTTCCTGCGAAGACGCTGACGACTAGTCGATAATGACTTTGGTGTTACGAAAATCCACAGTTGCCGGTGGTCGGTTACCGTCAAGTGGTCCGTCTGCTCGTATATTGGTTATTTACATACATTTCAACTATAGTATGTACATTAAGGTAATTTGTGTATACAATAATCGTGCGTACCCGTTACCGTTTGAATCTATCATGTTCGAGGTATTACGAGTATAAGTTTAAGGTCATCGAGTATTTACAAACAAAAGCACGATTTAAAAAAAATTACAAGCTTAAACTCACAATTGATGACATCGTAAAATCATCATAATTATGAGAATTAACGGCACAAAATATAAGTCGTTTGGCGACTGACTCGAGCAGGAGGGTGGTAATTAGCCAGGCAGGCTTCACGGGAAGATAATAATACTAGTAATAATAAAAGTAAATTTATAATAATACTGATAATATAATACTTACGCAAAGCCCTACCACCAAGCAGGCTGGCTTCTGTCGCCTCTTACCCTGTTCTGCCAGCGTCGGATTGGCTGGATTATTTTAGTGTGCCGTAGTAGAGCCAAAATCAATGGGTTTGTAGATATCAATAAAATAAAAAAGTATTCATTATTTTGTAATTTTAATTAACTATATTCATTTTGTAGTACACTCTATTAAAATGGTCTCTATGGTGATCTCTTCCGAATCTGGATGATGGTGCAGTTAAAAGTAATAGAGCTATATTACTTTCATTTACAATAAGCCTAAGTTTTAAATAGGAAAATTATA
>DWPT01002409.1:0-16217 GCA_018251895.1 Agathymus mariae mariae | reverse complement strand
TTTATATTTCAAACACTATTAGGAATAATACGTTATCAATACAATATTTTCAATTTTTTTTGTCAACAATTTCATTGGAATTTACTGTTAACCTACTGCGGATTCATGAAACTTGTGAAAACTTATCCTGTGATAGTTTTGTATCGATTAAACTGCATTCGAACTGTGAAAATCATGTTTAAATGTTCAGTATTTCCCGCAATGCTCGGTTAAGAGGCGAAAGACATTTTAAAATATTTTGCAGTTAGTTAACGTTCTTAAATAAAAACACTCAAATGTTTTAGGTATATCTTAAATGTGTAGACTTAACTAGCTTATAATACCAGCAGCTCGCTTCGACTTTTTTTGGGTTCAACAATTAGTAATATGTACATTGTATATATATACACGATATGTAGCCTATGTTCATCCGGAATTACTAAACTTTCAAATGGTAAAAGATTTTTTCAAACAGATGCCGTGGTTCCGGATTTTTTCTTCCGCATATACACACTCACAAAGTCAACATTCTTTATTTACTTTACCTTTCAGGAAGTATAGAACTACCGCTACAGTATATACTTACACATATTTTATAGTTTAGATTCGCATTGAACGACAAGTATCCGTAAGTGGATAAAATAAAATATCCAATACCTTTTGCTGAAACTCTTCATTGGTTATTCTAGTTTCGTTGTAGTTGTTTTGAATAGATTGATTTTGGGTGTTTTGATCCGTGAGAATCCTGTTCAGTAATGCATTACGAACACCAAGGATTAAGTCAGTAGCAGACCCCTTGACCTATTTACCTCGGCGTTAGGCAAAGCCGCAGAATCTTCAAAGAACATTCAGGAGTAGATACGGATACGTTTCGATGGAGCACTCCAAAGTGATTGTGGGACCGCTGGCATTTCTCAATGGATTTGGTAAAATTTTAATTTACTCTGTATTAGTTTGACGAATGACCACCAGCAACAGTGATCGTCCTAATATGGCACAGGTTTGTCGTCATTACTGAGAGGTCTAAACTAGCCTACTGGTGCCGGTTCGTAGTAAGATCATCCAACATAAATAATAACCACCGGAACTCACCCACATATTCAAACCCACGCTACATATAAATAGGGTAAGCTACCCTCATTAACTTTTCACGGTCACCTGTTATATGAAAATATTGCCGATGAAAAGGTGAGAAGGAAAATAGATAGCAGGGATTGCCGCTTCAGAAAGTATATTCGCGGTTGAGGTATATTACCTGTAGTATTTTCCCTTTGCCGGTTTTTGTCACTTAGCATTTCCTTCCCCATATATTTACAAGATATATTTGGAGCCATATATTTTCAATCCATAACACTAACCTCGTATCTTTATTATAGTAGGATGTTATTTTGGCTATAAATTTTCCACGTCCGATATTAAGTATATTATGGCTAAAAGAAAATGACGGGTTTCTTTCCCCATTTGTTCACTACGAAGCACTATTTTCATTCGGTATCATTATTTCTTTATTATTTATTGTAAAATACCTTGAAATTATTTAAACAACGAATGCGTGCTTAAAGCCTTATCAAGAACAATATACACAATAATAAATACATACTAAATAAAACAATACATATATCATAAAAACAATACTTACGTGTCCTAACGATATACACAACTAATTCAGACCATGTAATTGGCTTCAATTAGGAGGCAGTTCGCGGTTCTTTGAGAACATTATAGAAAAATCTTAGATAATTATAGCCTTCACCGAAAGCCACCGCTGCTCTACGACCATAACCCATAACAAGCATCGACATAGTATACCTATAAAATCTATTAATTTTTCAAAGGCACAGAACGATATAAGTGAATGGTTGGTATTCGTTTGAGTATTACACGTATGTTTGAAGATATTTACGTACTAGTGGTCAATATAAAGGTATTTGTTAAAAGTAGGAAGTCCGCGTGCATGCAAAGATTTTGCAGTATTCGGATATAAAGTTGTAACGTCTTAACACACGCAAGTCTTGTGTTATAAGTACGTGGCGTATTTATCGCAGTACGGTATTTGCATCAGTAATGGACAGTTTGAGGTAGCGTTTTATAATAGGTACGCTTCATAGCGTTTTTAATTATACATACAATATCTTGTCACGTTAAAATAAAGTCGCACCCACGCCCTTTTTCTGTCTTCTTTATATACATAATCTTACCACCCTTTTTGTACTTAAGTCAGAAATAAAGGTAAAATGTTTACGATACATGAATTATTTATAATAACATAAAAGTAAATTAGAATTTACTCTGAGTATTTATATTTATATTTATGGAATGGACTTCAAAAATATGTTATTGACTGGTGTATTATCGATTTTTGAGGCGAATACCTTACAATAAATGCAAAGAGAAACTTGAAACATTAACATTACTTTAACAGACAGTATACAAATAATGAAATATTTTGCGTGAGTTAAATGATATTTCAGTGCGAACAGCTGCGTGCGTCGGCCTTCGAGCTGCAGTACGTTAATTATTTAAGAACTAGGTATGTTACTGGCCGGGATTCGTTGGATTTCTAAAATGAAATTATTAATTATTACACATTTTGTCTTTCCTGTACTTGTACTCAATGAATATCTATTGTGATACATACATAACACACATATATTACAGACAGATGCGAATGAAAAAGAAATGCGGTGAAGTATTTATACTGGTAGATGTAGTTATTTTATAGTTTTGTTACCGGAGTCATGGTAGCTTATAAAGTGTATTAAATACATCTCGCCGTGTCACACTTAAATAAAATTTAATAAAATGTTTAGCAAATTAAATCAAATATGTTTTCTTCGTGTCGCAAAATCTACATGTTAATGTTATATTAAATAGGTAACTTAATATTTAACTAAACTTGTTATAATAACTTTAGGTAAAATCTAGTGCCTAGTGTTACACATTATTTTGATGATATAACGACAAAATTCGTTATTACTTATTCGTGATTAAAAATGATGTATCGTATTCCTATTGGAAACAATTGATTTTATATACTGTGAGTTCCTTCCTTTACCCCTTGAAGCATGCTTCCTTTTGCACTCTATTGTATAACTCACTAATAATTATTTAGGTGTGTAAAAATTAGGTCTATGAGTTAATTAGGTATTGTACTATCGGTATAGCAAGAATAATGGTACATAGTTAAAGCCAAGAAGATGCACGTCATTGTATAAGATGGGTATTCGTAGGGGGCGGGGAGCGAAAATTGACTAGAGAATAGGTGCGATGTATTTCGTATGTTTATAGAGATGATAAAACTACCACAAATTCAGTTTAAAATGAATTAATCGCGTTGGAACAATTTAATGAAATAATGAGTGTGTCTTCGACAATTAAACCATCTATTATTACTTGGATTATCGTTTTTAGTAAAAAAAAAATTAAACAAAAGTTATGAAATTTAATGACTTACATCTCTTACATGATGTAAAATATGGTATTAACATGAAATAAGTTAACTGAAAAAAACAAAGAATATTAACTAAATGTACAAATAAAACCTCCAAACATAAAACCGTGATCTTGTTTTAAGAACAAGTCCATAAATTTTTCGAACGAAAATATTAATTTACGTCGGCAAATGAATTAATATTATATTATGTTGGGAAACCAGGAAGAAAAAGAAATGAATTGCATATCCATAAATAATAACAAATATCTTGTACGATTTTACCAATGTACTATTCAAACAGCAGGACGTTGAGTTTGTACGGATTATATAGTACATATACCCATAGGTTACTGAATCTATGCAAATTTATATCACGTGTTCAAAATAATTGCGAAATTTCATCTTGTAGAGGAGATGACGAAACTTCTTAAACACATTAAATATATGTATATTTACTGTGTCCTCAAAGCGAAATATCAATTCTGGCGGCGTAGACGCCTGAGACCGGGTTAATCTCGCCCAACGCTATGTATTAACTAGGACAGGATCAACACGCGCTGATAAAGGTGTGTATTTAGTTATATAATTTGTTGTACATAGCACCTTATACGCCTTGGCTGTAATCATTTTTAATGTCTTAACTATGAACCTAGATATTAGCAATTTTTAATAACGAGAAAATATATAAATTCACAGAAAATCTTCATGTAAATAAATGTTTGAAAATTGAAAATTTTTGGAATTGACCATACCACTTCGCTATCATTGTCGGTAAAAATTGTATTAGGTAGGCATAATAAAGACATAAATCAATATTTACTTTTGAACAAATTTGACGTCATATTAAAATTTAATTAAGAATAAGCAAAACAATAAGGTAAGTCAAATTTCTGATAAAAATAACAATAATGATGAAGGTATATAAAGGGCTCCATCTATCCTTGAGTCCAAGCCAACCTCCCCTGCTCGTGATGCACACTGATGAACAACGGACTAGACTGCGGCAAACGTTATCTCCTGATGGTTCTGTTTAATCCCGACAGTACTTGCTCGGTGGTAGAGTTTTTTGCCTGATTGGCTAGCTACAAGCCTTCTTCTATAGTTCGGTAGTTGTTTCGGAGGATTAGCAGTAATACAGGTCGTCCGTTTCCTTTTCGATGAGCAACACTCCGATGACACCTTTGGTGCTTCAGTAACACCAACAAGCCCATGGGCTACGGTGAACCCTTACCGTCATCGTGGTTCATCTGCTCGTTTGTCAAATAGTAAGGTAAAAAAAATATATATTAATTATTGGAAACCATTAATAATTAGCAACTACGTCTGCTTCGTTGTTACTCGAGAGTCAAAAAGTTTACAATATCAAATAAACCTTTATAGTATCACTGTACTCGTAGAGAAGTAAGGAAAAGCATCGAAATAAATATGTATCTATTCACTCAACATAAAATGCCGATTGTCGAATATCAAGGAACAAAAGAAATGTAGCTTATAAATGCTAAAAAAATTAGAAAATTGTAATTTTACTTCTCTGTTTTTCTTTTTTTAGAATCAACTTATTTCATGTAAAAGAAAATCTTTACACATCCATATTATATATGTCATAGTCCGTGGTTTTTTGATTCTACGACTTAACACTGCTAACTGAGCTATAGGGGGAGCTACAGCTACATTTTAGGCATTTTTTATAAAAAATATTTGACGATTTCACTCCAATAACCTTATACGACCTATGCGAATTTTTAAAAAGTAATAATGTCTGTATCCAAGTTAAAAATACATAGGTTGAATAATGTTTGCTTACCTTTGACATGAATAGAGCTTGATATGAATTCTGATAGCGCAACTCCCATTCGCCGTACAAATAAAAATCCTGCTTCAACAACGACTACAATCTATGCCTTTTATCGTAAAGCTGTATTTACCCGAAGCGCTGGATTAAGGAATCTTTGAATTTATTGTGGGGGAGGTAGGCATATGGGGGAGGTATATATATAATGAAAATGGAAGTGGATGGATATAAGGGAAGGGGAAGACCGAAGAAGAGGTGGATGGATTGCGTGGAAGATGATATGAAGATTAAGGACGTGGGTACTGAGATGACGAAAAATAGAGATGTATGGAAGGAAAAGACACACTGTGCCGGCCCCGAGTGATTGGGATTAAGGGCCGGTAAATGATGATAACATATATACTTATTGGTGCAAACATAAGACACTTTTAATTTTCAACAGATAATTCATGTGCCGATTTGGAGAGGGGTTGATGGTACATGTTATCTTATATACGCTGGAGGGTTATGTTGGTCAATAGGATGATAGGAGTATAAGTTCGTTGACAAACAAACTCTGCAAGCTTCCCCCGACTAGCTCGATATCTTCTGAAGGTTTTGCCGAAATATAAAAAAATAAAATCTGATAAATATGTAGTGAGTTAGCAAGTATTAGAAATATTGTTTTTATCAAGCTCGTCTCTTGAACTTAAAATATGTGTATTACGTGGGTGTACTCATATGGTTATGCTTTCATATAATCATGAGATGTAACACCAGGTAATATGTATCCATATCATATTGTTATATTTCATTTCATTATGAAATACAAAACCCCTATTGATTACTAGATACGTGATTTCATTGATTTAATCATGAAATAATTGTCAGTTAGTAGAGACAATAGCAACGTAACCCGTGTTCTAACTGAACTTAACATTTGATCTATTCGTATGGTTCTAGTATACTTCGTCTTCAAAAATTTCCACAGACTAAAGCCCCATTAACTGCTCTTTAGATCAGTTTTGACAGTACCCGCGCATCGATCTGTGCTGTAGTTCAATATTTTTCATAATTTTATTTGATCGGTACAGCATTTACATACCAAGTATACCGTAAGAGAATTACCAGACCTGACAGTCGCATCGGAATGATTGCCAACTCAGACCAGTTTCACAACTACCTTTCCAGACGACTGGTTTTGCGTAATCACAGGGCGGTTCTCGCTCTGCGCCTGGGAAACATTGAATCCAACTGAGTGTTGCGAGTTAATCTCCCCTTGGAGTGAATCTCAGCTGCCATGCAGTTGAGGCCTTGGTTGCCATCCGGGGGAAGTTGTGACGTCGAAAAGGCTGCCTGTCTTGGTGAAATGCAGTTGAAATGCATGAATTGAGTTGCAAATGAGTTGGTGGCACTGGTAGTTGACAAAATCGATATGCATGGACTATGATTGGCGTTGTAAAATACAAAGCCCTCTGTTTACAGGGGCCAAGGAGGGCGCCGCCGCGCTGATCACAAGTAATAATCAGTAGAATCCATGTCTAAGTCGATTCGACCCTAAGATACTTAGGATTTGTCTCCTTCACAGCCGCTGGAGCTGACTTGATTGATTGGAGGATCCTCTGATGGAAAAAAACTATTGCCCTATGAGAAAACCTAAAAGAGTAGTAGCCCTCGGGGTCATACAAGGTTACCGAACCATATCCTTTGAATCAGCATGGGTTTGAGATATCTGTCGTCATTAACATAAGGCCTTGCGGTGTCCTCGCGAGTCCTTGACTTTAGTCGGGATGGGGAAACTGCAGCTTCATTCCAACC
Source organism: Agathymus mariae mariae (assembly GCA_018251895.1). NCBI lineage: Eukaryota > Metazoa > Arthropoda > Insecta > Lepidoptera > Hesperiidae > Agathymus > Agathymus mariae. Next base: position 9,216 of record DWPT01002409.1, on the reverse strand, counting down.
TCAAAACGGGTTCCCAAAAAGAATTAAACACCATCGCTTCACCACGCTACCAAAGTTCAGGTTGGTTAAGGCTTAGAAAAATATTTTTTACTATAAATATATATAGCATATAAGTCATATCATCTCCTCACGTTAAACAAAGTGGTATCTATGGTTAAGTAGACATTTTGAATTCTATTAGTATAACCTAAAGTAAACATTCTCTTTAAAGACTCGTTAGATGTCATTACTTAATTGTGGTAATTTTAAACGATGAGTTATTTAATTTAAGCTTTACATAAAATCTAAACATTAAAAACGTGTTTTACAAAACATGTGATGGCTACGAAAAATTTAAAATAATACTCTATAAAAGCAAACTAATTTTAATATTCTCTCAAAGTTATTCCATTAACTCCTTTAAGTACTTGTATATTCAGTTTAAACAAAACGCACAAGGCCTCTACAGACATTACACACTTTGTAAACTAATAAAGATGGACGTCGCTCCAAAAATTTTGATCCTCTTGAGGATAATAATTAAATTTATGAAACTCTTTACATGACAAAGGCAAAAGTAGAGAATATGCAAATTTTGTTCTAAAGTATGAAAACATTTTAAAATACAAAATCTAGACCTAAATTTGTCAACATCTTACTTAGCAAATAATTATGATGCAATTTTAGATAAACTAGGGAACTATTCGGATTGAACAATTAATTATGTTAACATAATTGTTCAAAGTTTTATTTTTTATTTACTTTATTTCATCATTATCATTTGTTTTACTGGCATTTGATGTACATACCAATTTTCATTGATCGGTGAAGCCGTTCTTAAGTTTTAATGATTCATACGGAAAGACAGTCACAAACGGTCGGTGAGTTATAAAACGAATATTTATCACGAAATTTGACAAATAAACGGAATGTACAGACTATAGGCACGCAGACACTACAGATTCGTATAGTAGTATAGATTGTAACATCATAAAAATAACACTTCAAAATAATGACTATCTATGATGATTCTTAATTAAATATTACGTAAAGGAGAATGTGTTATGTACTTTATTTATGTACATTGTCGACAAGGTCGAGCAGGTCAACCGAGGTTAAATGGAAGAAGAGTAATATCAATTCAGATGATCAAATTTATAATATTATAAATTATTTCGGGTCCGATTACTAGTTCAACGTACGTACGCACAGGGCCCATTGAATGACCGTTTTTCAGCAGAGCGCACACCGAGCTGCAGAGATTACCTTTGACTTAAAGTTGGATGGAATTAACAAACAATTAGATTAACTTAAAACGTCCTACTGTCTCGTATACTTAAAAGCAGGTTCATTATCGTAATCAATAATTGTCCTATGGTTGGGCTCAAGCTGCAACACAGGTTACGTCAGGTGTATATCCCCTCTCACAACATATCTTTGATAACATCATGAAGAACCCCGAGGAGCTCTCCTCAGGATATTTTCTCTCACAGAACTGAATGATTATTTATTTTTTAATATGACTTCAAAACCTAGAAATGCGTTTAGGATTAAGTCTCTGGTAATCGTGAATTCTTTGAGAAAAAAAGAATTTTGATTTTTATTAACTCGCTGTCCGATTAGATAGACAAAAGAAGATAAATAATTAATCTTACGCAGCAATAAAATATTATACAGGTACTAATATCATGCCTAAAACGCTTACACGTTTTTTTCAGGCCCTAATAAAGTTTACTTTATAATTACGGCTACACCAAAACATCGAATCACTATTAATTCCGTTTCTCTTTATTATTTCCTCACGCAGTATAAGAATTTAAAATATTTTTATTTTCATTTCCAAATATATCCATTTTTTTTTAATGTTATTTTAAAGCTTTTTCTTTAAAGCACTCGAAAATATTAACATACATTTCGTCGTTCATCGAGTAATACGAGCGCAGATAGGACACGCTTCTACGATTCAGACCTTAAATTACTGACGACCCTTCGAAGGATTTGCATAACAGTAAGTGTTACGTAAGATTGTCCTCGAACGCACATTCTACTTTAATTTCAGACACGGTTAGTAACGATTACATTAATAATTAACTAGCTTATGAAATCAAGTATGTTCTTAGAAAGTCGAATCAATCATCGAGTTGTTTGGAAAAAATAGATTTATTTAAAATTGCATTTATATATTAACATTTAATTTTAATGCAAAAATGTGTTACCTATCCTATAGGAAATAATATTAAATTCGTTGATCGTTGGTTGTCAATATATTTCTTATATATTATCATAGAGAGAGCAGATTTTGTGTGTTTGTGTACAAGTATATGCAGAAATACTTGAAAATTTCTTTTACCATTTGAAAGATACATGGTTCTCAATGGACATAGGTATATAGCCTATTATGTGTATGTATATAAGTTAGTATAATTGTTCAACAAGAAGGAAGTCGTGGCGGGCCGCTATATACTTATAAAGTGAAATTATTCATATTGGAATATATTGCAGAAGGTTCCTTAATAGTCCAGTTCTTATGTCTATATTGTATATTTTTATATATTGTGGTAATAGGTGCAATTATCTTATCTATTCGGTTTAAATTAAGGTTAATATAATGAAATATGGTAATATATTTTTTAAAGTTTATCAATTAAGTATTACTTTCATCGGAATTATTCCGGGCAACAAATATGAACTTCGGTTTTATGAAAGGCACGATTAGGTAAGACGCTAAAAGGGAAGAGGGCGCATAAATTATTTGAATCACGGAGCAAAACTGGATCACATAGAATCAGTGCAGACTGGAGCTTCTAAAGTCAAATGAGCTCTATTGAGTTACAAATTAGGCTATGTTAGAAGTTGCAGTAGAACTAAGCACAAAACTAGGTTAAACTTAAAATGGTCCAGTAAAATAGTTTATTTGAATCTTTAAGGAATTTCTGGTGCACATTTTTTATACATGATCTATGCAACTGGACAAAATTATAAATAAAAAAATTCCCACCGTGAGTACCTATATACAATAAGTGTAAACTCATACACTAAATTAATGATATAGAATGAATTGAAATCAAGTATTCAATAACCCATATAAGATTAAAATGACTAAACGTTGCTTTTTTAGCATGTATTTTATGTAAATGATTATAAGTCTTTGTTCTTGCGTTTATTTTTCTTAATAATATGTGTTTTTCTTAATAATATGTGTTGCTCTTTCTTCCTTTTCTCTTCTTTTTTCTTCTCTTAATAATGTGTCGAATGAATGCGTGAATCGTTTCGCGTCTATGATCTGTTTCTAAAAGGTTTTGGTCCTATTTAAGATTATTTATCGATTGCTCTGGGATGCAGTGATAACTAACGAGTAATATCATGATATCTTTCAATTTATCTCTCAGTATTTCTTACACTTATGTTATAATTACAGTAAATCTATCTAAAATTTGGAAATTATCTTAAAATTGAATTACTAAATTTCTAACTAGCATTCTTCTAGACTAGCATTAGTAAAATTGTATAAGTAAATATTGAGTAGGCGATCCAACCAAACCGTACCTAATTGTTACAGATATAATTATATTTTGCTCATCTATGAATGTTTCTTTGGAGTAGGTTTTAATGACTTCCTGTAATGGTCGCATTTGGCTTCCGGCAATATGAACAAATTGTGAGTATATTTAATTCGTACGTATAATATTTTTCCTTGTTGCACATTATCTTATGTAACTTCTAGGAAGCTTCCAGGAAGCGAGAGAAAATGAGATGTTCTTCACAAATATATACCAAGGTACCAAGAACGATGTTTGAACAATGACATATTTACAGTAAATATTTCTATTCTTTTTAAATTGTATAAAATATAATATTCAATTGATATATATAACTTTTTTAAATTCATTCATGGTATTTAAATTTATTACGTACATACACAAGTTTTCTATACCAATAACCAGTAGCAAGAGGTAAATAAGTTCAGGAACGTGCCGTTGAAGGTGTGACTGTCGTATCCAATTTAAGTTCGTCGCCTGTCGTTTCTTCTCCGTTCGGTGGGGTGTTTCATTCTATCCTATATTGTACACCATATGTAAGTCAGCCGTCACAATTTAGTGTAGGTATTGCTACAAATATTTTTGGAGTAAGTATTCCCCACCGTCATTTCTCTAGACATATTGCATGTAACGCAGAATAACCCATATTTTCTTTAAGCAAACTTAGCTTTTTGGGAATTGGGAGGAAAGTTACTTATGATTTGCAAAGGGGTTCCCTTGTGTATTTTAATATATATGCATGGGGAAACAGCTCTAGATGTGAACATATATTACATAAATATATACGTGATTACGGTATATACTTACGAGAATGAATATAGTGACAATATTACAAAATACGTTATAAAATGGACATATAATGTTCGGTAATCCATTCACAGATTTCCGAACAGTAAAACAAGAAGAAAATAATATTAAAAATATAACTTTTGTCTACCACATCATGTGACATATAATCGTCTCGTAAACGTCTGGCCCGGCCGGGAATCGAACCCGGGACCGATCGCTTGGTAGGCAGTGTCACTATCAAGTGAGTTCTGAGGTAGTTCTCATAAATTTAACCATTATAATGTTCTCATTGCCAAATCACCTGTATTTAGTTTGTTAAGCTGCACAATTACTGCACAATGTTCTATTGCGGAATAGATGTTTAATCTTTAATTGTAAGTGAATTATTAAAAATATTATATTCAAAAACAGTTAAAACGCGATATATTACTAGTGTTTCAGTGAGAAACGAGCCTTTTTACGTCATTTCAAAGTGTCAAAAAGAACGATCGTACGTCACGTTCTCACTTTGGTTATAACATAATTAGGAATCGCGATAGTTGCTCAAGACGCATTGCTCTTGAGTGAAGAAAGAGCCACTTTATTCTGAACATTGAAAAATTTGGCTTCACTTCGTTAAATAATGAAAGAGGTGACATTAAATTCGGTTACGGTTATACATCATCATCCGAGTTCGTGGGATAAATTACACTTGATTTTTAGGGTTATAATAAAAAAATATATATCCTTGTACTTTATGGGCCGACTCGCTGTGTGTCCATCACGCATAGTCTATTTTATAATTTACTGCATAGACAAATAACGGAGCAGAATACCAAAAAGTACAGTTTAAATATATTTTACAAAATGCATAAAAGTTGATCGCTTCCAGATGATCACCGTGATAACTGACAATAAGGTACGGAATATGATTTGTTTTGTAATTATATCCTACTACAACAAACCTTCTCCGGAGACTCCCCCGTTCTCAATTCGTTTGTACTTTTTGTTTGTAACCTTAAAACTCCGTAATTTATTAACCGATTTGGAAAATTCCTCTTTTGTTTGAGAAGGTACACTTTCCGTTTGGTTTCATTTAAATTTAAAGAGAAAACTTCAAAACACTCACCTTCTTCAAATTATTGTCGGTTTTTTTATATTTATTTGTATATCCATATTTGACAAAACAAATACACGAACATGTCTATTTCTTCAATAAATAGGAAATGCAAAATATTCCTGAATTCGTTTTCAGTGCGGAACTTTAAAGCACCCAACCCAATTCGTATTTATTGTTAATAGTGTACGCGGTAAGAAGATTCAGCTTTAGTTATCTTGAGACCATACGACCATACGAGAGAAGCATTCCATTTCAGTCCTCTGGAAAAACTTTGTTACCGATCTCAAATAGGACCTACAGTCCTTCAAATAAACATTACATTTAGTTGACAGATAACCTAGGGCCTAGTTACTTACTGATACTTACTTACTTACTCACATACTTATTAAATAAATGTTGTTCTCGTGAGCACCATATTCTGCATAACGTCTAATCGATCATAGACCATCATGTTCAGTACGACAGTGAAATGATGTTCGTCAATAAATGCACCAATATACACTTTACCATTGTGTGAACGTGGTAATCCAAATTCTCGACCACATTAATTTAGTATAGTTCAAGGGAAAATAAACCTTTGATTTACTGTAGTATTAACTGCTGAGTGTTAAGTATTTCAAGTACAATAGCTATTTCCCAGGTAGCTAACCGCACAGTGGTGTAACGACTTCTAGTCTGATAATACCGAGTGGTAGATGTGGTAACGCAACGCGATACGTGATCTGATCTTAATGGATGTTGAAACAGGTCGGCCGTCGACTGGAAAATATTGTTTTATCGTACTGTACGAGTTACTTTCATAATTTACTTAATTGGCTTGAAAATAGCTTCCGATATTACACTGAATGCTAATACGTATTAAGTGTATTTACAGAATACCTATATGATTATGATTTTGAACTTTAATTTACGATAAATAATGCTCGTGGTTAGATAATTGAAATATAGTCAACATTAATTTATTTGTTGAAATTCTGTACATATTTTATAACGTTTGTAAATTAATAGCATCGCACGTAACTCTTGAATCCAAGTTGCGTTAATTGTTTTATAATTATTTCATGTTATTCGCAGACAAAACAAGCAGAACTGTCAGGTGTTTCCTCCCCAATTCTTATATTTAAGAATATTTAATACATAAGCTTTACATTATAAACTTGTAGTATCGTATACATTATACTCCACAGATCCTGGTCATAGCGAAGTACTGGTACAAAAACAAACAGACCAAGATCACAAAGATCGGTCCATCGGTGTTAATGATCTATGTAACAATGTCAAAATATCGAAACAAAATACAAACAGTGAATATCCGTTACAATTAAAATGTACAATACAATTACATTTTTCACAATATATCACAAAGGAACTGAGTAAGTTATCTGTTACTCGGTATCACATGGAATTTATCAGACCATATCGAATTACTGAAGTGAATTACGATATTAGTATTCATTAGACTTAAGTCTATAATAAACAAAATTGGTTGCAGTAAATTGAAATTTATATTTGTGATACGATTATTTTCGTATCCATTATCATAATTTTAGAGATATTTCGATCGAAATGACAACCCATTGACCAACAGTCGCACACATCCGGCATTAATTATTGCGATTGTAATTAAACCACGTACTTAACCACCGTAGGGCACGAGTCTCTGCTCGTAATTGAGAAGGCCTAGAGTATACTCCATTCTGCTCCATTGTGAATTGATGGAAGGGCAGCTAAAGCTACACCAAATGACGGAAGTTGTAAGTAGTATTAGAAATAATAGGATAGGACTTGCTGTTTGGCTGAGAGCTTCAGGCGCGATTAGAATATTGCCAAAGAATGTTACCAGCCGGTTATGTCTCACTGTTAAGTCCTACTAAGTAAAAGTAAGTTCAGTTTTAAATATGTATGCATAGCTCTTTATTATATATAAAACCTCATTGATGTTTCGAAATGCTTTTGTTAGTTTTTTTATAACATTTTTTTGTAGGTTTGCAATAAGAACTATTATTGCTAATATATAAAATAACCAGGATATATAATAAAATGTATTTTGACTGTTTAAATAAGTTAAACAAATACATGATTCTTTATCTACGAGGAAGGAATATGTATGTATTCACAACGTGTGTGTGTACAAATATATATGTGTAATATTTATTTCTAAGTGTTTGTTATATCAACTGCAATTTTGTATTAGATGATAACTCTAGATGTACAGTTGACTGCTACTTAACGCCACAAGAAATAACGTCTGCCCATTGTAATTAATTGTATAAATTTTAAATAAAGCATGAAGAAACATTGTGCATAAAAGTTTACACTTTATTACATATTAGAACGCAAATATTTAAAAACCCGAGAGATTCCCACATATTTGAATTAAACTTAGTTAATGAGTACGCATCCAGGCGAAGCTCATGAAACTTTTATCACGACCACACAGCTGAAGCTCTGATGGATTGCATAGGTATACTTCTGTGGAGACAACTCTGATTCATAAAGATTGATTGATACTGTTATATTTGTTCATATATTTGAAAGAAAATTATTCAGGTACATCGAGAAATTGTATTGTTTTAGAAATCTTTATATCATAAGTACATAGGAGAAGGTTTTTATGCACACACTTTTGCGTCTACTGAGTTCGCTTTATTTTGCCTCTAATTGCCATGGTTAGTAAAAGGATGCTCTCTGAGAACTATTACTTGAGACAGTGACAAAACTACAATGTTGTTGACAGCGATGATAACCCATTTGACCACCAGAGTACCGTAAGTTTTGGTTTGATATTCCTGGTTTTGGTTTCATAATCATAGTGGATTCTATGATTATGAAACATAACTAAGCAATTTATATCTACACCGTGTCTACACAGTGTCATATCTGTTTATTTAAAAGTGTATTGGATATGCACTGTGACCATCGCTTTGGGATGGTCATTGGGTATTGATAAAGTAACGTAATAGTGAAGCGAGAATGAAAGATGTATTTACACTGTTTGAAGTTCGTATGTGAATCAAATCTTTTCTAACCTTCATATTCTAAGCATATCCTCCAACGAGTTGGTTCTCTTTTGCCGGTTTGTTTATGATTTCCCATAAAAATCATTCCGCTAGATTCGATCAATCTAATCCCTAATCAATTCAAAGTAGCTCTTTAATTCTATTCATCGATTATCGACATCAGTATTGAAAATTTGAATTAAAGTCTATAATAGGAAGAATTTGAAAATTAATATTGGTAAGTAAATTAGTCTGACAAAAATAGTCCTGCCATTATTAATTACCCAAGTTTATTGCTTGAGACATGTAACTGAATTACAGATTAGGGAGATAAAAGGTCTTTTACATTAATATTTTACGTTTAAATGCCGTAATTAGTTTATATACATTCGGCGAGGAATTGCAAGCAGAAAGTATCTGGTCCTATTTTAAAAGTTTTATTCAATGGTAGAATAAGCAAAACATGTATCTAAATCATTAAAGACAGACATCAATCAGTTAATTATTAAGTATTTATCAGAAATATCGTAAGCCTACTTGTAAAATTATAATAAAAGTATTGCATACCTATACATATGATACGGGCTATTGTTTAGGTAAAATTAGTACCTAATTTTTTAAATTCATTATCATATTCTGATATCTTATTCCATGATTTGAAATTTGAACGGACATATAGTTAACGTGTGAGTCACATAACTCGTTAATCGTCAATATACAAAAGACGCTACGCCAATATACAGCCTTGGCCAAAAGTATTAGGCACCCCCAATAAAGTTACTGCACATCTGTGATAGGTGAACAACGAGTA
>DWPT01002408.1:0-16217 GCA_018251895.1 Agathymus mariae mariae | reverse complement strand
TATACACTTTTATTTATCATAACTGCATGTTTTCCTTTGTGGGAGGGAGGGAGGTTATATGCATGTATAGAAGTATAATACCATCATACATTGTGCTTGCGGGTTGTTGCAAAGTAAATTAATACTAATTTAATAACAATGAATTTCCGCAGAGTAACGCCTCATACTATCAACTATATTGTAAAGGGTTAGATCAATTACTAACCACACGCCTGCTTCTAATATAAGCACCTCTAATAGGTTTTTTTAATATAAATAGTTGACAAACAAGCAGATGCTACCTGAAATTATGTGGTCACCATCGCCCTTGGACTTTAGTAATCCCAAAGGCAGCATGATAATAAATTATGCATGATAATGCAATAGGCCGATAGGTTAAGAAATAAGAAAGAAAGTACTGCGTTTCAAGCTCTGTGCCGGAACACGTCGAGCCATTTGGCAGCTGACTCAAGCAGGAGGATGGTAGATTGCCAGACAGGCTTCACAGAAAGATAATAATATTAATGAATGAATGATATTGATAATATAATCAGTCAGTATGGGATTAGGGTCAATCTATTCTATCTATACGAATTCTAGGCCACCCCGATACGGCTAAAAAAAGTGTAGGTAGCAGGGTTCAAACCCGGACTCCATATAAGAGACTAATACATGTAGAAATAGGAACGTTTTTATGTGGACACCGCCTTCTTAGATATGTCGTCCAACACGCGGATCAAATAATATTAGGCAGAATTCACTGAAGCGAGTGATAATTTATTTACAAATTAGAGATGTGTGCTCGCACTGCCCAGTTGGATATCGGTCACAGATTAATTGCTAGTCAGAGGCACTGTCATGCAGCTTCTCACTTGTTAATATTGTTGGCTTAATTATTTACATAAGATTCATTGGAGGTCGGGGGACTTGAGATTCACTGGAGAGGTCGGTTATTAAACAGCGGCACCAACATTTGCCTTGGAATCCTATTGCGTCTTCGTTTGTTTTTATAGTAAGCAACTTAAGTGAAGGTGAAGCTGGTGATGACAGTATCTGTCGATCGATGGGTTCCGGGTTCGATTCGGGGTTAGACATTTATGTTTTTAACTCGGGTTGTTGTTTGTGAAGCCTTGTTTATTATTGTTCTCTTGTGCGGTTTTGTGGGGTTATAAGAATGTGAGCGTTTATACAACGTGCTTGTGTGTGTAACAGGGATGTTACGGAGCTCCGTAACCGTAACCGAATCCGATAGAAAAATTCGAATAATCTCGGATAAAGGCAAAGCTTAAATAAAGCACGTTATGGCTGGTTTACGCTGACCGAGCCGATACATTTAATTTGTTTTTTTTCTGTGATTATAATACCGCATTAAACCTAGAAATAAAGTCAAATTTTGTAAATACATTATATATTTTTTGTAGGTAGTGAATCATCTAATATCCGTAAACGAAATTATCCGAAACAATCGAATAATCCGAAATAATTTTATATCCATAACCGTAACCGAAACCGGTAAAATATTATTCATATATCCGTATCCATATCCGGATCTGAAATTTTATATCCATAACATCCATAGTGTAAAACCACCATCATTTTCGAAACAATAGAAGACTTACAATCTCCGGCCAATATAGTGGCCGTGGTCTTTAATTTTTTTTAATTAAGATCGGAGTCTTCACCAATACGGTACTTAACAGCGGGGGAAAAACAAAATAATGGATAATACATGTTATGTACAAGAGCAAATCTTCACATCGTCACAATAAATGGCATCGGAGTTTTAATTTATTCTTAGTGTGTCACGCACTTGGTCGGGTTTTTTTGTATTATCTTATAATACAAGTTTGAATGTTTAATAAGTATTTGGTCAAGATTGGTTCGTATACCTGACGGTATCGTGCGATTAGCATTCGTACGACAGGCGCCATATTTACTTTATAAAAAAATGTAGCCAGCGGCTTGGTCATTGATATTTTGCTTAAAAGGGATTAAAGTGAAGTCAAGCATTATTCTAAAACATAATGTCAGAAAAACATCTCACATATTCTTGGTTACATTGCAAAGATTCCAGTTCCAGATATTTATTTGTTTAGTTGGAAGATGTAAGAACTTACTGTTGGTCCATCGCCTTCGATTTCGGAAGAAAAGTCGACTCAGCTGGGTTATTCAGTCATTTGGACAGGTTATAATGGATCATGTATCCATCATTACCTTCTCCGTTATAATATACCTCGATAGGATCATAGTACTATATTAATCGCATACATTTGTAATGTGTAATAAAAAATACGAGATATTGGTTAACTTATTTTTGCATCAAATTCTGTTTTCCTTCAAAAATTAACTTCTTCGTTTCGACAGGACTATCAGATAATCCATCGATCTACTTTCTCCATCATGTCAGCTCGTTAGGAACAAAAATTGTAAATTTATACAACGTTTAAAATCGATACGATGGTTTGAAGTGATAAATAATTTCAGATATTGGTCAATTTGTTTTAGTGTCTAAATAAATTTTTACTTCAATGATTAACTTTTGATGATAAACACTCAATGCTAACTTATATCGCTTCGTTCCGTATCCTTAATCTATTAGACTTCGCGGTTAGCAGCCGTAGGAAACAAAGTTCGCTAGGATTTCGGCAATATTTTGTCTTCTCCATAGGGCTTAATATGCCTATTCCTTACATACAAATTAATAAATAATAAAGAGTAGTAGGATAAATATTCGACCGGTATTCGGTAGTTCTACTAATTAAATCGTTTCTTAATCTCAATCCCATATGTTAATTGAGTACCGAGTCTTATTAACATAGGTATAAATGATGTTACCTGTAAAGATTTACCTGTTGTTCGATTAGTCTAGCTTATTTTAGTGTTAATTTTGATTAGGAGTTAATTTTATCTTAACTAGAAAATACTATGTAACATCCAGGTTCAGTACGGCTCAATAATTGTTTCACTCGGACAAGAGAAGTTTGACCGAGTGAAGAGACATAGACAAGAGACATTTTGGACTGGTTTCTTTAACACACGCCTATTGACAGACGGTAGCGATATAGTTTTACATATATTAAATGAAACTAGCGTTTAGTTGGATGAGAAAGTAAAGTTTTTTGGACATATTTTTGGATACATTATATACGTTATTCGTGTACAGAATACTAAATATTATTATCAACGCAAGCTGAAATTGGTGCAAATTAAAAAAAAAGTACTTTCTTTTTTTACTCGTTTATAAATATTATTAAACTGTGATAAAACTACGTTACATTTCAGAGAAGTCTCGGTTTAAAGTAGTTTGACTGGACTACAAAATAACCGGCCTTGATGATTTGTCTTAATATAGCGACTGTGCGTAGATATTCAACAATTCAATAGGTAATGAATAAATTTAAATGTATCAATTTACTTTGCTTCTTAGCATTCCGTGTACATCCGATAAAAAATATATCACCTTTATTGGATCACTAGCGAATTTGTCCGTGAGTTATAATCACTTCTCTCCTGATATAAAAGATGGAAAGTAGAAACTTTATAAAGATGGAGCTTAGTAGCTCTATGACTGAAATCGAATCTTGATTTTGAGCTTTACACATTTCGTGAAAATCCGTTCACAATTTCTACACATGAACTATATTACTAGATACACTTAAAATACGGAAACGTACACCTCGCGAGTCCGGCTCGGACTTGGTTATTTGTTTTAATGTTCATCCAAACGTGTTTCATGGCGGCGCTCTTACCAAAAGTGGTCTTACCCAATAACCATCATACATTGTAATATTAATAATAATACTACTATACAAATATGTAGGCCGTCTTAGTACTTTTAATTTTATTGATGTACTAGCTGCCCCTTCGACTTCGTTAGGGTTGAACAGTATATATATATATAATTCAAAATTTTATGTTTACCCTTTAATTTTGCCTTGATTAGTCCGCCTTTTAAGGACGGTTAATAATGAAATAAATTAAAGTTATTATTTACAGCCTTTTAAGACTACTTTTGAGCTGAGCGAGCCCGTTGCTTGAAACATTGATTATTAAATATTATTTTTTTATTAACTCACTGTGAATTAAAAGTATCGTAGTGCACTCCATCTCTACTCTCTATTCGCTGCGCGTAATTATTTATTGGTTCTTATTACATTACTTAACATCTAAATTTATAGTTTGTTTTGATTTCCTTGAAGATTAACAAAAAGTGTATATTTTGTGTATTTATTATTAAATATTACGGGGTCGCAGAATTAGTAGTCGAGTAGTAGGCTTATGTACCGTTTATGTCATCATTATATTATGAACACCTTCCTGGTGTTCAAGGGTTTTTACGAGCTGAAGGTTTGTAAATAACTCATGATCATATAACACTTTATTCTTAAATAATATTTGATATCACATTTGTATGCATTATCTGTTACTTTTAGTTATCTGTAAATCTGTTTGTAATACTCGTAGATTTGAATTTTATACAGGACTGTATAAACAGTTACACAAATATATATAATTATTATTTAGTGATCATTAATATGTCATTCATAGTTATGTTAATTAGTGGGTAGGTATTGAATTCTGAGAATAAGATTTTATTTTCACACTACATAAACTGGTTGGCTAAAAATTCATTGAAAAATTTGTCCTCAAACCATAGCCACTTAATTTTAATTTTCTTGGCGATATTTATTTAGCGAAGTAAAATTTTCTAACATGAATCGCTTTTGAATTAGATCCAGGTTTTAGAAATTGGACGAAAATAGCTATTCTATGGGCTATAAAGATAGTAAGAATGGATGGATGGATGCTGAAAATGAATGTATTAAAAAAAATAACAAGTCATCGGTATGTGGGGGTAAAGTTAGTTTCCTTAACAGATCCTAGCTTATTGAACAGGTTAGGAATAGCAGTAAATTGCTGTTCTATATCGAAAGAGGCGTGTTTCTTAAAATTATAATGTTCATTCAATTCCTTCAAGTTTAATGTGCCGTACTGGGGCGGCTTAAAATACTGATCTCAATCCCATGCTGGCAGAACAAGGTGTCGTGAGAGGCGGAAGAAGCCGGCCTGCTTGTTGGAAGGGTTTCGCGTAAGGATTATATTATCAATATTATTATAGAGTCATTTATATTATTACAGATATTACTATCTTCTCATGCAGCCTGCCTGGCTAGCTACCACTCTCCTGCTTCAGTCAGCCGCCACATGCCTCGTCATGTTCCGGCTGGGAACTTGATAGCCAGTACTTTCTTTCTTACATCTTCTTTCTCGGCCGACGACGCATTAGTAATACCTTTGGTGTTACTTATTCCTATGGGCGACGATGACCACTTACCATCAGATCGCTCGTCTGCTCGCTTGTCGTCTATTCACATCTAAAAAATTGTATGCATAGTGGTTAAAGACTTTTTATGGAAAGTTTGTTTGATAAAAATTATTTTAGGGCGCAATAATGATTTATTTATTTCAAAGCGACTTTGTTTGTCTCATCGAAATTGAATAAATGTGGTTTTAGTGGAGTTGTTTACATTAAAAAAAAAAGAGAATGTATGTTACAATATGTCTAGAATATGTTGGATTTATCTTATTTACTTATAACACACATGCACTAATTCTTTAGGCTTACCTAGCCTTTTTAGTAAGCTATATGGTATCACCACTTGCACATGTCTACCAAACACTCATCGGTATCTTCTTTTCAGTAAAGTTTTGGTTGGGGTGAACTTTGGTCAGTTTTCTGTTATCACGAAATTCATTACTGTGCGTAAGTGTATACAATGATCGACACATGTTGATGAGTTTTTTCGTTACAAGCTGTATCCAATTTTCGAGACTTTCCACATTCCCAATTTGAGCCAAATTAATTAAGATTGTTATTTTTACTTACACCGAAGGCTGCTGAATTGTGATGATTCTATGAACACGTGCTTTGTGATCATTCTGCTTCCGCTATCGTTTTTTATTTTACTTTCAAATATTGCTGGTTTAAGATGAAACTTAACGTCAAAATAACCAAAATATATTTTAATTTGTCTGTAATCGTGAACCAAAATTATGTATGAGTAGGAAGTGAAATTAATTGTAAAATGCATCTCAACGTAACTTTTCAATGTGCAAAATTTTAATTTTTTTTATAGTTTAAAAAAAAAGTATAAATAGCAAACAAGGCACCGTTTATTACATTTATGTAAATGTAAATTATTCATTGTGGTAAATAATATTTTATGTTGGTTTTTAAACTCTATTACTTGGCCCATTAAACGATCAGGCAACGTGATGCTAAGTTTGAATTATGTTAATGATATTCTCATATATCTCAATTCCGGTTTTCTTATAATAAAAAGGCTACAGATTAGCAACGACTTGGAAAACATTTTTTTTTTTTTCATCTTTTTGGGTCCATTATTGATATACTGACTGTGTTGGAAGGAATACGAGTCTAGCAAACAGTAGTTCTGTGTTTAAATATATTAGTTAGGTATACGCATAGAATATGAATTTCAAAGTTTAATTATAATAATAATATTGTATTATTAATTATCACGATATGATACTATTGATATAATTTTGGAGAATCTTGCGATTTAGTGATCTATACTCGTAGATTTTTTATTCTCGAAAAATGGACTTTACACTAAATTATGAGCTTACATAGAGACCATAATACGAATTTTTAAGTGAATTTTGCTGTTAGCGTAACTTAATAACTTAACCATTTTGATTACAACGTTAATGGTTGTTAAAAGGTTTATAGAACGGAAAAGACGTTTTCATGGCGAAATACTTTGTGATTTTGATCTATAATGTTGAGCGACTAGATACATAAATAATATTAATTTTACCTGAAAGTAAGTATCATAAGGCAATCAAACGGGTGCCAGAGTATAGCTAATGACACAAAACTGACAAATTTGTGTCAAAATGTCGATAAGAAAGTGAGTAAACTTCGAACTGATTTTGAACATTGTATGATCAATTTCAAACTCAAAATCTTACCGTTACTCAAACTGACAATCTTAATTTTATTTATTTAAAACATATTATGTACAGTGAAATCGCTTACAATAAATTAAAAGTCCCTTAATGACATCTCCTGGCAATGGCAATCTCGTGCCTAAAGTAAGTCCAAAATAATTATTGTTAACTGGGTTCTCCGCGTGTAAGCACGTGTAATTAATGTTAAGAAATACTGGCAATTAAAATTATATAAGGTATAAATGAAAATTGTACAGTTTAGAGACAAAATATGGCAGCCCAAAAAGGATTACAGATTTCAAGTTCATAATGATCATCAAGGTAGGAATGACATCTGTAGACATTGTAATCGCGACATTAAATATTAAATTTAAGGCTTTTTGCAATAAAAATAGTATACCATTGACACCTACGATTACTCGTTTCGTCAATTTGTAAGCCAACATTTGTAAATTTTACGTAGCAGCTTTCTTATACGTAGCAGAAAAGTAGAAGTTGAGATTCCAAGTTTAAGGAAGTTTTGAGCAGCTGGGCATGGGCGTCCTTGAAACGGGGCACGGATCGATAGATGACGTAACGCGATGCGTGACGTCACGGGCGCTCGATGCAGAGGCCGAGGCCGGCACCCGCTGCCTGACGCTCCACGACACCCCCTTACTGCCTACCACCCACATATTTATAGACGCCGTGACGTAATTCCGCCGCGGAAAGCAGTAGAATTGAACAAAATTTTCTATTACATATAAATATGTGATAGATTGTATGTTGTCGTCATAGAAGAACATATCGGGATATGTAGCAAGTTCTTGGAATATATAATAAGATAAATATATAATGAAATATTTAATTGTTATTTACAACTCATGTTTGAATCACTCGATTATAGTTATTATGAATTGAATAACTAGTTTACCGCCCGCTTTTCTACAATATTTTAATCAATATATATCCTCGTTCATCCGTCAGTTACATCCTTTCCTATCATCAAGAATAAATATTTTGCAGAATCATTTAATCTTTTTATGTGCAGGTAATATATGTAGGTAATAGAAGATTGTAAAAACGAATTGACTATTAATTGGGTCATTATGATTTAACCGTGATGTAAGTTAGTAATAAGTTTTCCTTACACGAATATTCTAACCTAATTCTATAGGGCAGGTTGAGAGTATTTGAATTTTACACAAAAGTTTAATATTAAATAATTATGATTTAAAAACGATGATGATTCATCGGGACACTTGCATGGTCGAATAATGTATTCGACCTAAAAACTAGACATACAAAATCCAACAATGCTAACTCGTGCTACAGGTGTCTTTATGTTAAAAGTTGATAAGGGAGCAGAAGAATTGGGCTACAGGTTTGAAAGATTATCATTTAATAAAACTATTCGTCATAATGCTAATGTAATATCAATATGCAATAATAGTGTTATGAAATTGATGTAAGTGCTTCTCTAAGGACGCCGTGCGAGTAAAAGTGACGTAAAGGGAGCGCGTAAGCTCACTCCTCGTGACGTCATCCAACCGCGCGGGTGATAACCCGACTGTTTACTGCCACTCTATCAATACATTTCCAACACAAGTCGATTATTTTAGCTCCTTTCTAGCTTTAAGCTTGCACGTCATGAGAAGGCGACGAAGCGTTAAAAGATTTTTATAATTTTGCCTCTTAAACAATAATTTGTATACTTTAGCTAAATCTATTCGCGTCGATATGAATGAGAAGTTTGATCCAATTTGTACCGATCGCGTTATTTATTTTTATAAGACTAATTATTCTTTAGTATTAAAGCTGTTTTTTTGTGAAGAAGTTGGTAGATGTTACAATATTGTTGAAGGTGAAAGTACGATTTTGCGAAAGCCTTGTCGGAAAATATTTTTTCAATTACCTCGATTTCATTAGGGTAGATACATAAAATAGATGAGATATAAGCCGTTCTAATTCTTGGCTACTGCATCAACACTGTGTTTGAACAGGATCGTACATAGAGAGTAATAATTGTGAACTGAATTTGTTGATATAAGTTCGAGCATGCGGACTTTTAAACTTACAATTAGACATTGAGTCGTTTAACTTCATACGTAATTACTTTAGAAATATGTCGAACGTATATGGAGATGAAGTATGTTACATTATGATGTTTTGCGATGATCGGTATTTTGCAGAGGCACCTCTCGGAGTCGGCAGGTGTAAGCGACGTCTGCCGGTTGCGACAGTCGATTGAGTAAGCAGCAGGCAGTTCGGCTGAGGCCATCGGCTCACCGGAGGCGATCGCGACACCGTGCCATATTATACTAATGTTACCTAACTCGCCCCGAGCAAAACAAAAACAAAATTAACTTGCCAGGCCAGCCTGTTCGATCAATCTTTTTCTAGGTCCCATTTTAAATCAATTATTATAAATCGTACAATGTTTTTCCCCACATCTACAAGGACAGAATTATGTTTTTTATTTGATAATGATGAAAGCTATCCTTGGTTTTTAATATTTTAGAATAAATGTAAAGGTAGAGTACCAATTAAAAAATAATTAATACGTGTAAATTTACAATATAATAATTAATACATGTAAATTTACAATATAATAATTAATACATGTAAATTTACAATATAATAATTAATACAAGTGAATTTTTGACGAGAAGTCTTTCTTATCTTCAATTTCTATTTTTGCATATTTTAATGGTAGGTATCTATCTAATTTTTAGCAAGCAGTAAATTAACACCATATTATTGCATTTATTAAACTATTGAAATTTCATGTAGTAATTTTGTAAAGTTTAATAAAAAATCTTAACTGATATCTATTAGTAATTAGATGTATTTCCTAACGAAAAAGTGTATAAAGTTCGATTAAAAATTTTTGAACGCGTCACTTATTACGATTTCCTCATTATTTGTTTTGCTTGAACATTAAAAAAATAACTGCACCATTTTAGTAAATTATTCATAATTAATTAACATCACGAGAAAATAAAAATAAAAACATTTTATGACAATTGCTGTATTTCCGTATTATCCGGTCGATGTTTAAAATCTTGTTGATAGTTTCAAATTATTTGAAATGAGACTTTGTAATATATACTTAATATAATAAGTGTCAAATTAGCAATAAATTATTAATCATCCTTATGGAAAATAACTATCAAACAATTTTTTGTTGGAAACTTACAAGTTTTTAAAAGTCTAATCAAAATCAAATAATTTGGACAATAACTACTAATACTACAGGATTAACTTATTCATAAACAGAAAAAATAATGGTAGCAGACTAAAATAAAATAAAAAAAAACAAAAAGGGGAAGTACGTACGTGTGTTGTGGAATTGTCTAAGGCCACAGTGTTGGCTGGAGGGCGTCAGCAACGCACCTCGCATTCTAGCCGATGGCCATCGTCACGACAGTTCCACACAGAGTCTACAACATCCAAAGTTCTACACAACGAAAGCGAAAATAAACACAGAAGTAGAGGGACGCGTATCGTCGTGCGGGCGCTGACCTGGCGCAGGCTTTTCAGGATCCAGAGGGGAGTCGCACGGCTCCAGGGTCAGGCTGCGGCACGCGCCAGACAGTCCCAATTCGCTCAGCAGGATCCTCATGCGGCCGAGCACATTCCACTCACTGCACGCGCACTCACTCACAGTCAGTCTAAGCGTTCGCGAAGGGGCGCGCGGAAGTACGCGCTGGCGGACGGGCGGTGCGATACTGAGGCCGCCGCCGCTGAGGCTGGTGGCTATATCGCTCCGTCTGACGTCACGGTTGCGACGTCACACCCGTGACGACACTAACGGTACCTCCCACAGCCCGCCCGCCGCCGCCGCCTCGCCGCCCGCCCGAGCCTGCGCTAACGGAATCGCTAGTACGGAGCTGAGCTTTCTGATGCCGCGCCGTTGTTCGCGTACATTCGTTGTGTGCTATTTTGAAACCAATCCTTGACGACTGAAAGCTATCGAAAATAATAATGAATGTTTAAAAGTTTCCCACGAGACGAGAGAAGAACAATTTTATATTACATAGTGTGATTTAAGTTAGCTTTCAGTAACAGGGTAAAACCAATAATAACATTAAGGCAGACGAAAATTTTGAATTACGTCACCATTTGATAGAGGTATCAATGAAAGTAGACGTTTGCAGACAGCATTCGGTATTAAGTGTAATACTCGTAGTTAAATAAACAAGATAAAGTTAAGCTCATACGAAGTATGCATATCTATTGCCAGGAACCGATCACAATATAAATTTTATTATTTTGACAAATTTATCGTTATTTTATAGAGACTAAAAGTTACAATGTACGACTTTCTTATCTAACAGTTTTCTAGACTTTAGCATGATTTATGGGGTTTTACAAAATGGTTACTCTGGAAAGTTTTTTATTGCGACTGGTTTTAAATTTTATAGTTATAACGACTTTGCATTATTTACACTATTATAATTTATACATTGTGCTATGTTCGGACTTACAGTATATGTAACTATTTAATATATTAAATATTAACATTTTTCCTATTTAAAATCTATCATTACAGTACATATAATACTTGCCACATAGCAAAAATATATGGGAGACATCGTATGGAAGTTATATACCGTCAATTTATAATTGTTCTGCAAAATAAAAAGTTTGCAACGACCGACAGAAAATAAAGAAGTAAATATTTAAATATGAGTTGGCGATGGTAAATGTATAATACCTTAATTAATACAATTTGTTAACACCAAATATGGATTCTTACATTTAAAATTATATAATTTTCAGTTTGTACAATGCGGATATAAGTAGTGTCCATATAAGAGAAATTTTAATATGGAGTCGAATAAATATAGTGACCCTCGCTCCAAATGATACGATAATGATGATAACACGCCCAAAAAAACATTTTGACCACACAAATCACTCGCCTCCTTGTCTTTAGTAGACGTTTTTTCGCCGCATGATACACGTCATTTCAAACGAAGAGGATTTCAATTTGATTTTATATCCTTTATCATCAAATGTTATTAAAGTGCTGATCAAATTAAAAATTAATTAATTTTACAGTATTTATTTCTTGATGTAGTGTAAATGAAAATGTTAGAAATCACGTAAAGACAGAGCAACGGCTTAGCTTGACGATTTTTTAGGCTAATACCCGACAATGAGTAATGAGCAACCTGATGGTAAGTAATTACCGTGGCCCATGGATACCAGTACAAATATTTATGTGATGTATATAATATCAACATAGGGAATCCCACTGCTTCGGCGTGGGTGTGTAAACATTTACCATTTAATTTAATATTAATCGGAAAAACACTACCATCATACACGAGCACCGTCGGCATTAAGTTGGGTTTTACAGGGTCAATTAGCCGTTGCCTCGGCCACGAGCTGGGAAGACCTTGGAGTCAAGGACGAGTAGAAAAATTCAAGTAGTTGGAACTACTGTATTACAAACTGAACTGAAACATCGACAACGAAATTTGTCATATTCATAACTATATTTACTGGTAGAGGTAAATATACTAATTTTAAATGAGGAATTGGGTGTGCATGTGGCTCGGAGACAAATGCAGCGGTGACGGCGCGGCGCGGCGTGCGGCCGTCGCATCCCGGTCTCATTCGGCGCTGCGGCGCTTCCGCATTGATTGTGTCCGTCGTCACTCGCGGACATCTATAGCGCGGTTCGTTCAGCCCCGATCGTATGCTTCGATGTGATTTTAGCATGTTACCTGTATAGAGCTTGTCAATTTTTTCGATAACACTGACCCGTGGTACATCGATAACCAAAATTACGTATTGAACAGCGATTTTCACTTAAATGAGAGTTGTTCGTTGAGTTTAATGTTACAAAGTTGGGTGAGAAATATACTAAAATTTTCAGATAACCGGTTATCGTTTATCAATTAAAAAAAAAATACCTAACTGAGAAATATTTGAGCAATGATCTATTTTTAATATGCCGCAGCATGTGAGCTTTAACGAGAAATTATTGGATTGAATTAGTAATCGTTTTTAACAAGTAAAATGACTAATTATATTATTAATGACACTTTCATTTCATTAAGTATTCATAAACTTTCTGATATGCTTCTTAATATATAGTATACAAATTAAGTTTAGTGTCTGTGAAATTATGATAATTAGTCTCCACCTAGTGGTTCCACTAAAGCTCGGCAATAACTACTAAACAAAAAACCGTTGACAAACAGAAAAGAAAAAGGTACTGAGCTCTTTTTCTTTTCTTAAATAAACAGAGAATTTATAGTATAAAAATAATCAAATTTTTAGTAGACAATGCTAAAGCTCGTTAATAGGTATCAAACCAAAAAATAAAACATCGGTTGTAAAAAGTTGTACAAAGGTTTTTTCGTGTATACATTCCATTGTTGATAACAAGCTAGCAAAATAAGTATGTTTACGAAAGAATGCCCTCGTCGGTGACCCCGGCTTCTTATGATTTAGGAGTCTTCACGGGAACAGTGAATAAGCTTATATAATTTATTTTTTAAATTAGTATTTTAAATACATATAAGAGAAACATTTTAAATATGTATTAAACTATGGCGGTGCTATCATCGAGAACAGGCATAATGAATACTTTCTCTTTGCAATATTATTTTATGCATGATAATATTAGTTTATCGCTCATTTTCCATATTCGAAGCCTTCATAATACAGTGATTTGCGTCGATCATCAGTGATGAACTAAAAAGAAATATCGTATGTCAAGGATGGGAGTTGAATGCGTGATCGTTTCTGCCAATATTACATGTTTCGAAGGACATGTTAATTTGCCAGTTACAATTCAGTTGTTAAGTTTTATCGAGGGTTTTCTAACGATTGATGAAGCTCTCTATGTTTTCAAGATGTCTATCTACGTAGCGGGTGCTAGTTGCAGTTAAAAATTTCTAAAATGTGGCTTGTTAAATTTGCCTTTTTTATTTTAAATACTCACGTGACTAATCTCTCAAAAATAAGAAAAATATATTATAAAATTTATAATTGTACCCTAGAAAATCTGTGTGTTGTAAACTGTAGCGTTATTGTTGAGGTGTATTTAATTAATTATTAACTCTTGCAGCTTAAAAATTAAAGCTTTAAACAGTTTAACAAAATAAAAACTATCCGCTTCATTTTTCACTTGCATAAACTTTATCATGTGTTTGTCAATTATAGTGACAAGGATAAGAAAATAAACTGAGTGGTGTATTGTATAGTTTAGGTGTGATATGCGGCATGCAATAATTTTCGTGAAGAAAAAAGGGATTAAACTAATTGATAATTAAATATATTGCATCATATTGTATTCACCAATTCTTTATGATGTGTTTGTTTCGCCGAAGAAAATGATAAGGCTTAATAATTTAATGACTGAATTATTATATAGTAAAAAAATGTTTTAATAAAATTCTCAAATTTCAAAAATTCTCAAAATATATAAATATATGAAATTATATATATATTGAGATTCGAATTTTATTAAATCTTTTTTTTTATTATGTATAATTCAGACATTAAATTATTAAGCTTTAATTAATTGATATTAATAGAGTTTTTTTTTTGTAAACATTAAGAAAATTTACTTTTTTAATTAATTTTTTAATATACAATATTTTGAACGATATAAATATAATACATATTTATATGAACTATAATTATTTAATAAAAAGTTTTTTTTTTTACCTAAATAGGAATTTACTTTTCTTTTTGTTCCAAGTTTCTTTCACTTCTTTCATCTACACTTTGCAAACGCAAAGCAGTTAAGTATCGCAAATTGGTATATGTAAAATATGCTCAGAATTCAGGATGTTCTCAGATATGTAAAGTATCGTATCCTACAATTGACCAGCATAACGTTTCACAGGAGTATGGCACGGGCTTGTACATTAAACAATATCACATCAATTTAAGTGATATCCCTAATTCTAGTCGATTATTCATAGCACATATAGTTATGTATAACAGCGCCTTTTCTAGAATAGATATGAAAAATCAAAATAAGTTCTAGGTTTCGAGTAGTTTGGGCATGGGGGTGGTGACATTACAGTTTATCATTGTTATTACAGTATTGATATTACAGTGTATGAGGTTCGACACATTTGATGTATGAATGAAATTAGAAAAATCGGAGTACTTCGTTGACCAGGCATGGTCTCATATGCTCTGGAGTCCCTCTTTCTTAAAGGAGTATTACCTCCTTTTGCGTTTCTTTTTAGAGAAATTTCGGCTATCATCTATTTAGCTGTGAAACTTTAAGGTGTGGTTCGACAATAATAGTAGGCAATAACCCAAAGTAGGCAACGAACGGCGGCAACGTTGGTCATCTCTGGTTATTCAGTAGTAAAATATAGGCCAAGTACGGGGATCATCGAATCCGGCTGGTTACTGGGTGTCGACAAAGTTACTGCATTCATGTATTTAGATAGTGCAGTAAATTTGATGTTCAAGGACCATATTTTGATATGAGCAAACATGTATAAGAGAGATAATTAACCACCAAGTGTGTCTGACTTCACCATTGCATATATTCGCGGCTATTACTACTGGTCGCATGCCCTAGTACTATTTGCTGCTCGCGTCGCGGGCAAACGTCCAGTTATTCTAATTTTACTTATAATCGATGCCGTCGTACCGCTGCCGACTCACCGACAAAAGACTTGTTCATCCGTCAAAGGTGAAAATTGGCACATGACAAAAAGTAGTTGGTTACATAATTTTCAACAAACTGAGACTTATGCTTGCACAGACATGCTGTTTGTTACTCAAGCACTAATCGTTCATAGGTAGGTAGAATCTAATAGAGTTACGCCACCTCCGGATCTATCAAAAACTTTTATGTTTCTTAGAATGTATTTGTATATAATATTACGATTGAAGCAAGTTTATCTCGTTTTAGACTTAAAAGCAATAGTGCTAAATATGTTTGGTAGTGATTTACGCAATTCTACTATTGTCTTATAAATTTCTAGTCAAAAGATAAGTTACATTAATATCAACGAATGTGTTTAGTTAATGAGGAAAACATGGAATATACATAATAAATAGTTAGAGATTAAAATTTAGATTTTAACATCCGGTTAAATTGATTTTGGCCATTATTTACTCAAACTATTATTATTCATTTAAATGCAATATTATAAATTTATTATTATTATATTATATTATAAACAATTATAAACAATATTATAAACACAACGCAAATCGTGTAAAAAACACAATTGAGCGAAACCAGGGCTCCAAAGTGTTCGCCAGGGATCTGTCTATTGGGCAAAGTC
>DWPT01002407.1:0-16220 GCA_018251895.1 Agathymus mariae mariae | reverse complement strand
TCCATGGGCGACGGTGACCACTTACCATCAGGTGGCTCGTCTGCTCGTTTGTCGGCTATTTGTAATATAAAAAAAATTTCTTTGGTAGCATTCAAGTTCTACATTATAAACAATCACGATGACTACGAAGCTCAGGTGATATTACCTTAAGTACTGATTCCAGGTTTCGGCTTCGATATTCAGCCAAGACAATCATTTACATAACATATATTTGTTTTCGGTTCAATATTTGTGATATCTTTTTTCTAGAAAAAAAAGAACATAAATATAGCCTATGCTTACGTGATGAAAAAATTGTATTATTCTATAAAAGGTTAATTCCTATTTTTTCAATTTTGGAGGTATTTAATAAAGATTAATTTATTTTGTTTTCCAGAGTCTCTGGTATTTACACATTCAACACCAACGTTCAGCAGCCATTCGCTCAAGGTTGAGAGAATCCATCATAGCATGTGAGAACAATAAAATCATTCGTAAACAAATGTTTTTTCTTCTATTTTCATAAAAATTAAAACAACAAACTTAAAATTATATTTAGAACTTAACATTTGCAATTGTATTATACGAAAAAGATATAGCTACTTAGTCTTTTGCGGTAAGCGAATCCTGCATCCTGCTCTTTATCAACCTGTTGAACCCCAATGGTACTCGTGCGGGTGATCGGACTTTTTACATGCTTGGCTAACTATCACCCTCATAGATCAACCGACAGATGTATTTTACTCTGGTTGCAATGTTGGAGAGCTAGAGTCGGTAATAAGTGAATCAATAAGCAAGCATAATTTTTGTGTGCCAAATGCTGCACTATGCTACTATTGAGTTAAAAATGCACATGCAGGCAAATTAATAGTTACAAGCAATAAGTGCTTCACAATACATCGGATAGCTTCAATTTTACTAAGTGACAATTTTTAAAATATGATATTTACAACTTTTATATGTACAATGCAGGCGCCCAAATGAGATTTCCAAACAACTTAATTTTGATTTATTTTGTTTTGTTTTCTCTCTATGCGACAACATATTAGTTTCACCTAACTTCTGGATCGTCTCCGAAGTTTCCCGAAGCGAAGCAAGAACGATTTTTTATTTTATAATGTGTTAAAGTGGTGATATTAACCCAAATACAAACTAGAAATCGCATTATTGAAATCTCTACTGTGGCAGGTGGTGCGTTTGTTATTAGTTATTTCACAGTAAATATTGACGTTGTATTAAATAAAAATATATTATTTCCATATCATTTTATTAAACACTTAAACTAACCGTCATTAAAGCAATAAATAGGAAGTCGGTACGTTAATACTGGGATTAGCTTTCAGACAGCGCTGTAATCTACACACTGGCAAGTTACATATAGGAAATGCCATTTTGTACATAAATCTATATTAAAATTTGTTAAACTGATCACAATTGATTAGGATGCTTTAAATTCTTGGGGACTCTTCGTTGTGATTCTTCGGGCCCCGGCTTAGGTGTGCTTGCGTCGATAGGTTTAGTTGAGTTTTGTTTTCCGGGAAGATCTAGAAGACTGCTGAGAAAAGCAACCCCTTGCTCCGCTGTTTGATAAACGCCTAAAAGAAATGATTCTGCATCGAAGGTATTACTACTGTCATCATTGGTGCTCTCTTCTTTATCTCCTTCATCTGTAACACTGAAAAATGAGGATACAAATCAATTAATCGTGTCTTTTATATTATTGTTATATAATAAAACTACTACCTAAAAATATATTTTTAACGCCAACAATAAAGCTCATCAACTCAGACAAGCGTCTACAGATAAAATGCATTTCTCTTGAAATATTAAATATAAAGCGCCTTGGTTATTAATATTTCTTAGTTATCTTTGTAGTTCTCTATATATTATATATGATGAAAAAATATAAGAATACGAAAAAATTAAGATTGCCATTTAATATTTATAACGTAGGCCAGATGCAATGTAAATTTCTATATACAATTTCTGGTGCATATGTTAGTGCTCATATAAGTGACTTGTATAAGTCCCAGTGACTTGATCAATTTAATATTTTGTCGAGACGATATTTAATAGCTGTATTCAAATCCGATAGGTGGCACTGTAACCGATTAATTAACAAGGTCTATGTTCAAATATATTGCAGTACCAAACTATCAGGTCTACTAGGTATATACGTTAAAATCTCTAAAACAAAATATTTTACTAAAAAAGAAACGGTACCATACGGCAACGGCAAATGCAAGAAACAAAAGATAAAAATCAATTCAAGGTGATAAAACTTTATCCCTAGTAATACAGTAAACCAGTAATAAAGTCAGTATTACTAGGTAAAAAAAAATAAGTAGTCATAAAATCAATAAAGTAATAATTTATAAATTTAGGTTTATTTCTTTTAGGTTCATTTCCGTAGTTACGCCTATTTTATTGCTATTCATTCACTCCTATTGCTATTTCGTCATAAAAATCAGGAACCGTTGAGTAGTTTGTAATTAAAATCCTTACTCTTCCGGTTCAGCTGGCGGCTCTTCCATCTCCATTCCTCCAGCAGTAGACTTGAAACAACCAATAGGAAACTCCAACTGTCCCTCGCCTAGCAACCTGGGTTCTAGTTCCAAGCAGCCACGCAAACCATCAGCAGTAGGAGCAAGATCGCTAAACTTGGCGCAAATTTGGGCGAATCGTCCGAATATTTCCAGGCAAATTGGTGCTGGATTGGAGCCTGAAAAACATTTGGAACATTGACTGCGTATAAGAAAGGGTTAAAACTGGACAATTGAGCTTCAACCCATAATAAGACTCCTGTATAGCATTCTCATAAATTCATAGATGTCGCTTAATGATATTACAAAACATTATGTAATATTATGTAAATATTTAAATAATAATAAAAATTAATAATATATGTAAAATATTTACACATTACATTTATGTAAAATATTTACACATTTGAATATTAATATTTTTACGGCAGCTATATCAGTTCTTATTAGCGCATAATAAATGATTTCTACCAACCAACTGATTAGTTAATCAGTCTCTCAACGTGAAACGTCAAATTAAATTTTTCATATTATATTTCATGAAGCCTTGCTCGCTCACCGATTACGATTTTACATTTATTTTTGTGTTATTGTGGTTCAAGTGGTTGAGAAGATGATGAGGATTGCCTACAGATTAAAAAAGTAAATAATTCCGAACGAGCTGAAAATTTACATTTGTTCATTTTTCGTTTTTAGTATAGCTATAGCGGTACCTGGACTAACAATAATATGCTTCTTGATATGAACAATAGATGGCAGCACAAAACTTATTTCCCATTTTAGAGTGAAATTTAGGTATCTATATATATAAATGTTAGTTATAAGCTTAACTGTGTAAAGCTAGTAATTCTAACAAGCGTAGTGCGTTGGCACGCGGGATACATTTTGTGGAGTTATTTTTGTTTTGTTACCGCAAAGAAGTATGAGTTACATAAGTACTGACACACGTTTTATTTTTGTTAAAAAATTCATGTTTTCTGATAATTTTACAGGTCATTTTCGCTATTTAATGAGCATATCGAACAGATGTTATATCTCATAGAACCACTCCCTTGATTTATGACGATGATTTTAAAGATTCTTGAATATTAAAAGGCAGACAGTACATAATTACCTTGTATTTTAGATCTGTGGATGAGATTTTTGCCGTACGATACATTAATTGAAAATCCTTCTTCAGGAGACAGGTACTTCATGTGTACACATCCTGAAAAAATAAATAATCGTGTATTATTATCGTTCCTACTTGTAATTTGAATTATTGTAGCTATTAACCAAAGTTGTAAATCTATTTCTAGTAACAGCTGGAAAAAGCAGACGAACCAACAAACGATATTAATGTACAGGTTGTCACATAGATCACGGAGCCTTTAGTGAAACGGCAAACCCGTTTATTTACTGACTACACTACAGTTAACGGCCAATTTGGAGTACTATCCAAGTTTAGATGAATAGACTGCCTAAAGTTTTGTTTAACCATCTGATTTAGTGTATGGTTTAAATAACTATAAAATAACTTTACAATTGTATATATGTAAATGTATATATAGACTTTATAGTAAATATTTAATTACTATTGTTATTACAACACAATAATGTGTTTAGTAAATTTCTTGTGAAGAACTTTTGACATGTATAAAATAAATTAAAAATAATGCATAAAATAAATTCACAAGCTCAAACACACACTAATCCGATTTAAAGCGTTAGCGATTAAAAGCAAACAATTATCTGTCACATAAATATCTGATGCAATTGAACTTAAAAATCGGAGACCGGACGGGAGCTCCGAACATCAATATTACCTGGTCCGCCGAGATCAACGAATGTAATATTGTTGAAGTCCACGCAGCACATACAAGCGGGTCCCTTACACATACAATTGCGATTGGGCTGGTCATTTTTAATCTCTGACACCTCTAATGCTTTCCTCTTGTCCTCCAACTCCAGAAAATCTGAGGAAACAATAAAATACCGTTCTAACCTATAAAGAAACATCAACAAATACCCGTCACACATAAAATTATACGACATATTAAATAAGTTTGTAATTTATAAACTTTACAAACAAGACAAAAGAAGTTATCACTGCTCGGAGGGAGGTACAATTATCTTAAGTAAAAAGTCAGCATCATCATGACTGGTGTGCAGGGCTCGGGTTTCTTCAAGACAAAAGAGTAAAAGAACGGGAAATGAACTACGGTAATTTAACTATTTCATTGCAAATGGTCGATCACATAATGCGGTTGTAAATTATGTACATCGTTATTTATTATAAACAAACCGCAAGAGAACAAACCGCATTAAATACAAATCAGTACAGCTAAATGTTGGATCACGCACATTCTATACTCGAAAAAATCTTCTCAATACAGGTTTGAAAATGAACAATAAATTTCGTTAGCGTTAAATACAAATATTATGTATTAATTTTATAGACAGCAAAAATAATTTTGTTTCATAATTTGAAAGGCAGAGAAATATAAAGTGAATTCAATAATAATAACTACAAAATTGTACTAAAATGCTAATATAACAGTAAAAAAATATATATGCACTACGCAGTGACGTTGAAATGAGTGCCACAACAAATAGAAAGTGGGTAAATACGCCAGCTTCAATCCGGCCACATTTTATTAGTAATATATTCCGTTATTAATTAAAGCTTTTAAATCGCTAAGAAATATTTTCTATCAGGCTGGACACTAATCAGCATATTGGTATGTAGTACATCGTTTTTAATTAAAGCAATTAAATCGCTAAGTAGTATTTTGTGTCAGGCTGGATACTAACTTCAAACATATTGATTGGTATGGTATTGATTGGTATTGAGTGCATATTTTATTTAAATTTATTCTTGCTACTTAGTACACTTTCTTTCGCTACATTATTCTTTTTGAAGACAGTTAAAAAAAAAGTTAAGTTTCAAATTTTAATATTAATTATGTTACAGCTCCTAAATGATTGTGCAATGTAACTTGAACCAAAGCAAAGAGCTCAATTAATATGACCACAACAAATATCTTTAAACATGGCTCAAATTCATTATCATTCCGTTGAGGGCGTCCAGTTTTTTATTATTGTAACCCGTCACCAGAGCCTCACCATATTATAAGAGACAGACTACGGAGGCGTCTTATATACACTAGAATAATAATCATTGAAATAAAATTTATAAACAACGCAGTTATGCCTATCAAAAACATCCTCCTTATTTGGGGTCGTTAAAAACAAAGTTTGTTCTGTGGTTTCTATACTCATAATGGTTTATAGCTAACTAACACACACACGCACAATTAATCATTCATATCTTATACCTATCTTATTCAAACCAAATTTAATTGAAAGTATTTACAAGCAATTGTTAAAATTTTACCTTACGGTTGGAAACTTAACAAGCACCACTTTTAAAGATAGTATGTATAAGCAACTGAAAATATATGAAAATGATTTATAGTTTATGACTATTGCATACATATCATGAACTGTCTGTATCATAAAATATGTCTCTCAACGTATCAATTACACGCCATTGTGCATTACAAATGTCAATCAATCGTCATTAATTTAAAAAATCTGCACATAAACAGTAGCATAATGAATTAATCAGGTTTTTTTAACACCGTACGGTTGGTAAACAGTTTTTTGAACAGTCCGTCTGACTTCGTATCCACTTTCACGCGTGCAGCAACTTTCACTTTGGTATGCATGCCCTGCCTATGTTTTGACTCGGTCAATGTTCCGTTTATGGTGTAGCCACGCATTTTGCATATAACAGGATAAGCCCAATACTTACTTACATATAACACATAATTTTAGTTATTTTTAATTTAACCTTTGGACTCGTTATCATTATAACGTGAAGAAGAACCTTTTTTATGTACTTAAAATAATATATATGAAATATATTTCTTCTTATATCAAGGAACGACATATTATTTAATGTAAATAAATTATTATTTTACTCCTGTAATATCTTGAATCTTCTTAACTGACGTTAATTCTAAACGACTTATCCTTAATTGAATGTTTTAAGCATGGTAACACTAGGGATGCTGTATGAACTCTAGAGCGACATCATTATGCACTCAAGTTACTTAATATATCTTGAATAATACCATGTAACTCTTTTATCATCAACACTTGGTATAGGTTTTGCTTTGTAAAGACATTTAAACGTTATTTTAAGATACAGGTGTTTGACTATGTTATGCTATCCCCATTGTATCTAGTGGCGACTACACCCTGGCATCTATAAAGATCCAGTTATAATATATAAGCCCTATTAAATGATTCCCATTTCAAAACTTAAACTACTAAGGATGTAAGAATAGTATTATTTGTGTGTAAATTTCGTTGAAAAATATTAGAAATTTTATCAGTAGAGATAGATCAGCTAGAGGTAACGCCAAACAGATTTAGCCGGTAACATCAAAGTACAATGTATATGTATACATCGCAAATATACATCACCCTAATCAAAGTTATTTAATAGTAAGTAATCAATTCAAAAATTTACATATTATTTAAGTAATTACTTGGTTTCCAGAATATTATTTTAGTTAACCGAGGAGCTGAGGAGGAGCTTTAGGAATTGAGGAATATTTGTAATTATATATTGTAATTATATTTCGTGTTAGTTTTTACAATAAAAATTTTATAACTTTTCAAATTAATAATTAACGATAAATGAAATATTCCAGTTCAAAGTTACATGAATAAATATTTCCACAAAAAAAAACTTACTGAAAAATTTGAATAAGGTGAATTTGTAGGTGAATATATTCTATCTACTATATTGTATTTGATGTTATATATTTTTTTATTTTGGTGGTACTTTATCTTCATATTTAAATAAGACCAAATGAAAAGTATACCTACCCACTTAAAAATAAAAAGATTTTTTTCAAATCGGTTAACAAATGATGGAGTTCTAAGGTTACAACATAAAAAAATTCAAAGGAATTAAGAACCTCTTCCTTTTTTGAAGTCTATTAAAAATACAAATTGCAGAATACATGACACTCATTAAAATTTGGTAGTATGACTCTAAAATGATTAGGTCATTTCTAATAACTAACCCGTGTATAAATACACATAATATTAATACAGAATTGTTGCAAAACATTAAATTTATATGCTTATCATACAGCAATTATTAGATTATTAAATTACTTCAACATCAATATAATCGGTAATTGATAATTGTAGAAATGAATTACAACAATTTTTGGTACTGCTTTATTTTATAAGCAAAGTGAATAAAAATATCAAAAACGTAATATTTATTTAGTAAACATAATAAATAAATAAATAAAATATAATTTAAAAGCAATAAAATTGTATGTGATTACTTAACGTTATCGATGACGTAGACCGTTAGCACAGGATGATACATTATTAATAGGAACGTCGGATCGGTCAAGGAACTGGCGGGGTAATCGGCTTTCTAAACCAAGTTCGTAGAAACAGTACGGTACTCACCTAAAATATTGGCTGCGTGCGACACCGCCAAGAACGCGAAGGCTAGCGAAAGCGTTAGTTTAACTAACATGTTGAACTTAATTACACAGGGAAATATATATTCGATGCGATTAAAAGGAACAGCTTCTCGGTGGAGGCCGGCTTGTTCGGAAGAGGCGGTCGACGCCAACGCTCAGCTAACACTGGTCCTTTCCTCAGATCTCAAGCCGTTTCACCTCACTCACAATAGAAGGTGAAATTTAAAATAAAGCATAACGCAGTATAGTAATATAATTCATCAACAGATGCATCGAGAAAACGAAACGATGTTAGGGTTGTTTGTTAATTTAACATGCAGGGTTAATAAAAACTATGAAAACACCAAATAACACGTAACAACAGAAGTATTTAATTTTTTTGAGTTATGCATGTCCGATGAAAAAACGAACCTATCACATGCATGTCTGTCAAATTCGATTTTTATGTATTTATCTGGAGGAAAAAATTAGAAACACAATATATATTCATATATTTTTTGTGTTTCTCATTTATATTTCTCTCTTATAAAATGCGTAGTTTTAAATATCTTAAAGAAAAAGATCTTACCCAAAACTTCTGAGGTCTAACGTCTAATATCTTACGTTTGTAAAGAATGAAAAATACTCCTGAATACAACGGTAAACAGGATGTGACCGTATCATACTTGAGTCCTATTCAGACTAAACTGATTTATTTAAAAGAAACACTTAGCAATGTAACATTTATTTCAGAAATATAATATATGTTTGTTGGCACTAATTCAGAAAAAAATATACATTATACATGAGATCCAAATTGCTTCAGATATTTTCTAAAGCACTTTAAGCTTCATCTTTATAACTAAAATGTTAGTTTAGGCTAGTTGTCTAGCTTGGCGGAGTATAGCGTTACCCCTCTCATTGTGAGACGAGATCTGAGCCCAACAGTGGGATTATTGTGGGTTGTAATAATCAAGTCAACGCTCAATTAATGACATTCCATTATACCTTTGTTACTTATTTTTAAGCTTTTATATGGCAACCTTAGTTAGTTAACAAACCTATCAATCATACGGTTGTTTCTTAGGCAGGCGATGCTAATAAATTTCCTCGGTAACTGGTGTGCCATGGTTGATAGCCTGTCCGGTCGGCGCTATAAATGATACAGGTGCATCGCTCCACTGCCCCAGATAGAGGTCAGTGAACTAGGGATTTGTGTGGTCTTTCTAGGATATAATAATTTTGGTGTCTCTTGCAGCTTTATCCAATATACCATGTTTGCTTCAACATTACTCTATACCTTCATACTAGCTGAATTGCATGAAAACAATTATTTTCTTACGAGATTTTTAAGAACCTTTCTTTCATCTAATATAAAAATATCATCTAAACCTAATCAAAATTCCAAAAGTATATTTGTTAATTTTTTGCAGTTTTACATTGCCGCACATAATTCATGAATTTGATCACAACACATCGAATGATATTCGAGTAAATAAATAGACACACAAACACAGTTATGTACGTTTATATGTATTATGTAATTTGGGGAAAAAGTAGGTAAGCAAGAATTGACTGTTAGCATTCTATTGAAAACGACAGAACAGTGACTTAACTAATAATCAAGTATGATAAAAATCCGAGAAAAAGGTACATTAAGTATGGTTATAATGTCGCTCTTTGAAATTAATGATTTTAGCTTTACACTGGCTCTTTGACAGTTCATGTAATATTTTTTTATATTACTATGTAAAATTTTGTAAAGAAACATGTATTGGTAGCAAAAATCTTAAATTACAATTGATTTCCCATCATCTGCCTCACCATGTATACCATTTTTATGTTCAAACTTCATCACCAGATCTACTACATATGTATATTGATTCTGACAAAAAAAGAATACGCAAATCAGTCCACATCCAAACATCTCGAGTAAATCGGTAAGCAAAAAAATCTGTATTACAAACATATATATAAGCGACTTTTGTAAAGGACTTTGAAAAATATTGGCTTATGTTGGCTTTGATGACTAAAACATGTTTAGGTGTATTAAGTTTCTGATATTGCCGAGTTAATTCGTGCAGTAATATTTAGTACTTTGGTCATAATTTTGAAATACATACGCCTTTTCGTATTTAATTGCATTTCAAAAACTATTGTTAAGAAGTTACTTCTTAACCAAATATAACAAAACATAATACAATTTTCACCGTATTCTCCATCGTGTATTTATTAATTTCTAGTATAATTGGAAGGTGAAAGGTAGTGCAGTGTATCATTAACTGTCGAATAGACCGGTTTTTTTAATGAAACAAAATAAAAATTCCTTACATAATAAACGAAGAAATTTTCTTCCGTTTTGAGCAAAATTGGATCGTTTACTTATTTTACGCCATAAAAATACACTTTTTGAGTTAGTGCGATGAAACATGTTCCTCTATTCTAGAGCTTTAAGGTTCAAGCTTAGAAAAGTTTATAATGAAAGAACGAACGAAGTCGGTGCAATAATAATCCGTAAGGTTAAAATTCAACTTTAAAAACTCCAGATTATTTACATATATCTCGAATTCTGTTACAGTTATTAATCATTGACAACAATAACAAGTTTAAGCGGTAACGTATATTTTTGTTACATTTTTATTCATAAAAAATGTAAATATCCATAACTAGCAATTCAGCCGGAAAATAAAAAGTTAAGCCACTGAAGCGTAATTATGAGATTTTCATTGCATGCACGCTTGCACTACGCACTCGGGTGGGCATTGTTCGGAAGTACAGATAACGGGTTGAATTCCTAATCTCAAACATGCTTGAGTATACAAATAAACAAACAAATATTTTGTGATTATAAAGTTTTGTGTTATCGTCACTATTATCACACACTATAAAAAGCTCAGGTCTCCACATAGAATGATAAAGGTCACGAAAAATTTGCACTTGCTAGCAAACTTCACTTCCGAAAAAGCTTTTCAATGCACGTTTTTTGTTTCCTTGGTAAAAAGTTATCACTGTCACCAATTGACACATACAATATATGTATATATATATACATATATATTATAATGTCAGTAGCTGACAAACACGTAGACGAGCCATCAAATGGCAAGTGGTCAATGTCGCCAATGTACATCAATAAGAGTAAAAAAGTAAACCCGAAAATGAGAAGAAAAAACGAAAGTAGCTCTCAAGCCCCCAGCCGGGAAACCACGAGTCGTTTGGCGGCTGACTTAACCAGGAGGATGGGAGCTAGCCAGGCAGGTTTCACGGATATAATACCAATAGTAATATTAATGACTTAATAATAATTTTGATAATATTATCCTTATGGGAAGCCGTACCACTAAGCGGGTTGGCTGTTACTTGTTGCACCAGCATGGAATTGGGAGAAGTGTTCTGGGCTGCATCAATATGGCCAGAAGTAGGGACTATTAAGTAGGAACTGCAAGCACCAGCCGAACTAGGAGGATTCGATTAACGTAATTTTTAAGAACTGTATACCATAGCGCGGAGGATTTACATCCACAGCCCGAAGATCCATGGCAGGAAAGAGCACTAAAAGTGTAAAATATTTTAATTTAAAATTAACCATCGAAAACTCCAACTTTTATAGCTATAATCTACCATTGATCCAATATAGAGTAAGCTTTCATCGTGATTGAGAAAATCTTTTCTATTTTTATTATAGGAGATAAGAAGACTCGTCTGCCAGTCTCCTAAAGTAAGCTAACTGCGATATTCTGCAACGTAGAAAATAGAATGTAGGATCCTCGTAGGCCACCTCGCTAATCCAGCGTGAATCGATGGAAGGATTAGTGTTGGACCAGATTGTTGGATTTATTTATACACCCTAAGTCTAGACGCTAAATGAGGCAATGTTCAATAATAGCTTTTTTACAATAGCTGCTATGTAACGAAAACACCTAATATTCACTGAACGAAACTCTATCACTTTCAATTCACTGTACCTGGGGTGACTGAGCATAGTCACACATACGCACACCCGCAAACAAAAACTCCTTGTGTTGATGCTAACAAGAACCTACACAAATATGACATCACAAACACCCATTACTAGATAAATAACATTTAACTGCTACATAAAAGGATGCCCCAGCTGGGAATCAAATCCAAGCACGCAAGCTCGCTACCAACATGCCTAGGGGGTCGTTAATGGACGGTTGAATGATTGCTCATTGAACTTCTGACTTAACCCAACCACGCTTAGTTTGGTCGACAGCTTATGATAAACATAAGTTGTAGCATATAAGAGCTTTAACGTCCATCGCTGTTACTGTATCGAGACCGGAAGACGTCTCAATTTTGACTTGATGAACACTTAATATTACCATCGAGTAAATAAATTGTAATGGTTGTATCACATGCAACTCGCTCACCCAAACCCCACACTAGGATACCCTGCGTCATGGGTGGTCCGTACTTCGTAATCAAAACACCACAAATACCTAAGTAACATTTATTTGCACATACATCAGTATTGTCAGAATAAAATCCAGCCCTCGGCCACGATAAAATCGAGTCTCCTCTCATCAGGCACGCTACCTACTGAGCTGTATTACTAATTGAATAGTAAAGATCCAATACCTAAATTGAACTCGTAGAACATAACTACAATAACAACTATACGCCTCAACCTTTTTGTTACCTTTTATCCGTTTTGTTACAGAATGGTAAGTGACCATCGTAATAATTAACGCCACAATCGCTAGCATTACACTGGATGTTGTCACAAAGCAAATATGAAAAACAACTAAGCGGAGACAGATTCAACTTTCTCCGGGTAGAAAGTGACCCTGGTGGTAGCCGGTAAGTTGCCTGGCCGGTGGACGCTGCGTAGCTAACATTATGTAGTCGGCTTACTGTGAACTGGCTCCTGTGCTCGGTAACTCATACTTTAGAAAAAGTATACTAAATATATAAGTATAATATTTGCGTACTTCAGAATCTGTAGTGATTTAGATTTGTGAGATTAAAAAATGTTTTTGAGCTAAAAAGGATTTCGTTTTACACTGGGACCGAATATAAGATCAGATGACCCGCGTCATTTGACGTAAAACGATCGGATCGTAGCCTAGCTGTAGATCATCAATTCCACGAAATAATTATATTCTGTGAATATGATTTCCAAAAGTAAAGCGTTAAAATATTATTTAATTTTATGTTTTATTTAACAACACATTATAGATACTGGGCTAAGAGAACATATTATATTTATATATTTTATGTATTAATTGTCCATAAAAGGCAATCTTATCGCTAAATAGCGACTATTATGGGTATGCACACCTATATAACTGTACAAAGATATGTCATACGCAA
Source organism: Agathymus mariae mariae (assembly GCA_018251895.1). NCBI lineage: Eukaryota > Metazoa > Arthropoda > Insecta > Lepidoptera > Hesperiidae > Agathymus > Agathymus mariae. Next base: position 2,881 of record DWPT01002407.1, on the reverse strand, counting down.
TAACAATACAATACTCCATTTCAAAACAAAAATCCAGAGTCAGAGTTCATCCCATTAATAATCTTTATCATAATCAGAGTCATCAGGCATTAAGTCCATTCATTTTTTGCCTTATTTAATGGTTTTAACAATGAATGGAGAATAAAGACATATGCATATTACAAATTTAATACATAAATAATAGGTATATTGAAATAGAAGTACTTAAAACAATTATGGTTTGAACCTTAAAAATATTATTTTATAATAACTGAACTTAAAAAGTTAAAAATAGTAATCAAATTGTGATGCTAACATCAACCGTTATTAATTCATAAATAATAATGGTCTAGTATTTTTTTACTATAGTCTATTAAAACAATACTCCCCAGAAAAAGAGAATACCTAAATAATGTGTTTTCGTACGCATACGAATGGGTTCAGGTTTATACATTTACAACGCTAGTCGTCGAAAGTCCATGCTTAATTTATCATATCAATTACCAATAATATACCATTATATTTTAAGCGCTGTATATTCAAAGCATCGCTCTCTACATGGTCATTCTAGAACTTTCTGGGGCATAAATTCGGTAAATCTTTAAGCGGATGTATATAATTTTAATATTGAATTCACAAATTAAATAAATATTATTTAAAACTATAAAAACTGTATTATATATATTAAAATAACCCAAGTTACATCTGTTTAATGAAACGAGTAATTACGATGAATTACTTGCGAGCACTACCGACTGTTGACATACCCGTGTTCCAATGGACGAGTATCATGTGAAGCAATAAATCCTTATGACGTACAATTAGGGATCGAATGCATTGGGGCGCTTGACACTGAATTCTACATAGGCGGCCAACTGCGTCTATCGGCCGTCTCTCACGAACGCTATACTAGTGACAGAGAGAACAACAAGCAGTTTTCCTTTCTCGACGACGGTACGTCATTTCACATTTCTCTGGGTGCGAGTTGAAGTGGCTATACGAAATCAGTGTCGCTGTTACACTGTATCCGTATCGTCTGCATTTTAGGGTCTGTTCGTGGGATTTCTAATCATAATAATTTAATTGGTCGCGAACACTCGGAGAGGTGTGACTCCATCAAAGATCGTTTACTTGTTGATAATAACGAAGCGAAACATAGAAGTGTAAATAAACAAGGTATGTACGGACAAATACTTAACAGTGAGATATTGTGATAATGAAAAATTTGAAACTGAAGCGCGAAATTTAACGAATTCCGTCTACTTAGTCCATACTGCAAAAGATCTCAACGCGTTCACTTTCTTTAATAATTGACGGTTAAATATTAACTCTATTTAAAAAAAAAACATTTATTTAAATCTATTGATAATATTATATTATTTTTCACCCTTAATTAACATTTTTGTCAATTGCATTGCAATATAATAACGCATACAAGATTTGCCCTGGCCTTTGACTACCGCAAACCTGGTTGTTTGATTTCAAAGAACAAACAATTTATAGTCCAATTCCACAGCTACATTTATATGTCACTGTTGCAATGTATAACAAATTATTATAGGTACATATCAATAACATATAATTTCATTGCAATATATCAAAAATAATTTGCAGGCCCTTTATATGGCAAAAATACTTTTTAGTGTAAAGTTGATAATTTTTTAAATGCATTACGCAAGTGAGAGACATGTAAACCAATTTGTTCACAGATATTACCCACTAATTTTTTAACAAAATTATATGTGTTTCAGATGACCATGTAGTTTGTAATAGCTTAGCCTGTTGACAAAAGAGTCTCGCGTTCCCAACCAGAGCATATACTCGTATATGTGATAAATAAACAGTTATTGTGCAATCTTAGTTGTCACGATGTTTTACCCCTTATTTAGATGACCTTCATAGGAAACCTTTGTGTCAACGTTTATAGTTACTAAATAATCTTATTTCTTAGGCAGGGAGTAAGTCTTCAAGATGAAGCTCTCGTTGATATTTGAGCTTCTACTCATATTCGTGCTGCTGGCATTTGCCGCCTCCAAGACTGTTAGTAAGTATCATTTAGAATGAAAGTTATTGTTCCTGCTGATTTCGAGTTATTTGTGCGAAGTGCGAGGGGCTAAAACGATAATAAGGGCGAAGTTTAAAATTCCTGATTGTTGCTTAAAAAATCTTATCTAATATAAAATGGTTTAATACGTTAAGTTCTCATTTTGCGTGTAGCGACGTAGGCTTATGCCCCTAAGTTAAGAAGACACCGCGACCGGTAGTGGAATATTATGGCTTGTGATGATCACAAAACTATTAGTCTGGTTTTAATGTCACTCAACTCAAAATTTCATGCAGGTAAAGTGAATGTGCTTTACTATGAACGTGTTTGGCTTCTACTTCTTAACATCCAACCGCAGAACGTTGGAGGTGGAGGGTTAGTGACTTACCCGAGTATTCTTATTCATATAAGCAAGAAACTTCCGATAAGCTGCAATGAAAGTTATTTGACGATAAAATTGGAATGGAGCTTAACACGGCTCCAAAATATGGAAACGATTAATAAATTCAATTAGCGGTTATCCAAGCACTAAACGCGCTCTGCCTTAACATTACCGACCACATCTGATTGACACTAGCCAAAGGGTTACAGACACAAATCCATTTTTTATCTTTATTAATGTTTAATTTTGCCCATATTTCAGCGGGAAAAGAGAAGAATAATAAAAAGGAAATTCAAAATCGAAACGATGCCATCAAAGTAGAGGAAAACACTATCAATCAATACTGCAAATGCTCCGAAGCCTATTGTAACTGTTGCAGAGACTTTGCTGTTCCAATCGTCAATTTAAACGGCCCGGGTTAGTTAATCGTTATTAATATACAAGTTAACTTAGTAGCTTTATTGATGGACCTGCCA
>DWPT01002406.1:0-16221 GCA_018251895.1 Agathymus mariae mariae | reverse complement strand
ATTACAAAGAGAGAGAGTGAATTATGTGAAATTGTATATGTATAAGTACCAAGAGTTCATTTAAGAGACAAGTTCAACAACATTACCTAAAACATTCATCAAATATGTATAATATGAGTGACTTAATTATAATTAATATTTCGACATAATTTAATTTAATAATAATAATAATTCATTTAATAATAATTTAATGTGTGTCTAATAAAGTGTATACGTATAAAAATAAAATGTTGAATTCGAACGAAGTCGGGACGGGCCGCTAGTAATAAAATAAAAAGGTTAGCACTTACTCCGCTTGTAAACTATTCATGCTCTACTATAATAATCAATTTTAACCAGTAATCTCTCAATATTCATACTTTACAATAATTTATGATAATCGAATGATTGATATTAATTTCTTTATATTTCTTAAATGTTAATCTATTCAGTAAAAATAATCGTTTGTTTCATAACAAATTTATCAAGTCTTTATGCCATATTAAGTCATGCAATATTTTAATGCGTTTAGTATAATGACCGTAATAATGATAATCATAGGTTGGAACTGGTTAATTTGTAATAAAAACTTAATATTGTGCAATATAATGAGTTTGTTTGATATTCATTTGAATTGAAATAAGTTAGTTTTTAGTTTACTGGAAAAATTATTTTATGTTTGGTTAGAATCTGTGAAAGAGTAATTTGCAAATTGTGATCTATTGCAAAACTTTCTAAACGTTTGAAACAGATCAGAACTTAAGGTCCCTTCTTTATACATTTTGCTTTGTATATACCTATTTATTTATTCTTTATTGTTATACACATCTTGTGTTTCTAGAATAGGCGGACTTTAATGCTAAATAGCGTTATCTAACAGCCAACCTTGAGAATGGCCAGAGAACTATAAAGAAGGAACATATTTATTTACTTTGCACGTACGCAAATTTCATGTATGTGGTTTTGAGCAGCCCTGAAACCTATTTTATGACACTGTTCCATTGCAGATTATCAGAGTGGTTTTACCACTTAACCTTATGTTCTAACCCAAGTTTAGAGAGTTCTTATGTTGACTGATAGTCTCTGACATGAATTAAAAGCCACTAATGATAAAGGTAAATGCAATATTACTATGCAATCGTAACGCATCCGTCTCGTATATTTCTGGTTGTGGTATGATTAATACTTTGATGATTCACTTCTTATACTCAATTCTAAAATAATGTAAAATAAGGTAATGATGTCGAAAGCAGTATAGTTAGTGTTTTTATTGGCTAATGTAAGAAAAGTTAACAACGCTGGCATAATAATTTACATGAGGACACTGCAAACATTTCCGAAATTACGATTTGGACCTCGACGTATACAATGTGAGCACTCGTATCGTCGCACGCGCAACCTCGAAAACATTATATTTAGCCGCAGGAAGGTTCGACGGTCGTATTTCCTCGACAGCACGCCCACATTGAACACAGTGTGTACCAGTGGCTGCCTACTCGCGCCCATCCTTTGTATCCATTATCAAGTTTGTTTGGCTCGATCATACGATTTGTACTCTTTATGTGCGCATGATTGTTTACTGCTACGGAATCATCAAAATCGTTACAGACTCATTAATTCAAAATCGTTACAAACTCATTAATTCAAATCTTGTTCGATGTTTTTGAATTTTGTCTTTTACTAAGTGTAAATTCCTCCGAGTTTAGTTCGTCATTCACATGCCATTACGACAGTTTTGATGAAATATAAATGGAGCAGAGAGAGATAGATCTTGAATTTTATTTGTGTCGAAGTGATACAGGTGATATTCTACAATTCTCTTCCCGACTGATTTCGGCCGTGACGACCACTTCCACTACTAATCAAGGCGGCGCTGAGTTCTGATTCTACAATTATGATCTCATCGACACTTAGTACTCGTATTTTGAAGTAAGGTCAGAGTTATTATATAAAATAACTGCGATAGAGGAAAAATATTCTATCAAAGTGTTGCTGTGGCGTTTTTGATCGAAAAGAGTGGGAGACGGAGCTATTATCCATGCAATCATAAAGCAAAACCTGATGCCTATATGCATCAGCTAGATGCAGCAATCATCATCTCAAAGTACGTTCTTTGTCTCTCACTCATCCCGACAGTTCAAGTTCATGAAGATTACCTTCGTTTCCAATCGTTTTCCTTAATCCTCTTCATTAATATTCGGCAACTGTACCGCGCATTTTAACACGTAGTGTCACTACAGAATCAATGAAGACAAAGAATTAATAAAGAATAATACTAACAAGGGAAACAACAGTCGATTATATATGTAATGATCGGCGTGTCCGTCTGTAATAATGTAATTTCGAAATGACTTGACCTAGGAAATGTAATATTCATTTGATCGACGAACATACATAGTAGTGTAAGGATTTCACAGAAAGCGCTGTAGTTACGCTATGTACACATTCTATATTTAATCCTAAATTATTCATATTTATTTATTTACCATATTATTGTGTGCTCCAGCAATTTGGCAAAAAGTCTGTTAATCTTTATGTCATTTATGACTTCAATCGATTCAGCTCTATGGTTAATGTACCAAAACTATTGCGAAATTAAAAAACCACCACTCACTACATTTTAATCTATACGAATAACGCGATAAACAAAAAAAAAGTATATGAGACCAATAAGATTCAATTAACAACTTAATTATGCAATTGTGCCGTAGGTTGTCGAGGATTTTTCTAATATTCCAAGTAAGGCAGTACCGCCCGCAAAGATTTCTATGTTATCTTTCTCTAGGTCGTATTTATAAATTCCTTCCGATAAAAAAGAAAACAAGATTTTCGGTTGATATTGCAAATAATGTCCTAGGATCTAGCTAAATAATTTCTGACTTATTCAGTATTTCAGTAGGTACTTGGCTCAAGTCTTAATTAACAATTACAGTAAGTATAAGTCACATTCCATGGCACTAGCCAAGTGCGAATTGGTAGACTTCACAGATTTGGGAACATAACAGGGGACTTTTAGATGTACAGGTTACTCCAAAAAAAATTCTTTTACCGAACCAAGTGATAATTAATTCCTAGTACGCTCATTATTTTGATAAAAATTGTATACACTATGCTATAAAAGTTTACAACGAATTCAAGTGACCCAAAACGTTTAAGATGGTCATGTTTCAATGTGACGTATTTAGCATTGTTTATGCAGCTCGAACGGTTTAGTATTATAAAATATAATTTCAATGTAGCCAAAGAATATTATCTGAATGATGTCGTATTTCACCCGTTGTTGTTGAACTACTGGTAGCCAATTTCCCTGTTTAAACCTAGCTTAGTAATAAATCGAAATTCTTGTAGATTTGATAAATACTTGGCTGTAATTAAACGCCTGTTAATATATATAGTCATTATTATTGCCATTCAAGATCGTGATGATGATAGATGGCTACAAATAAATAGTAAAAGTTTACGTGTTGATTGTAAGCTTTACGTTCAAAGCTTATTTTCCTTTATTTTGTATCCATAAGTATATCTGTAAGGTAAATAAATAGTAACATACTTATTTCCTGTATATTACCTAGTACTTAGCTGCATTCAGTATTCTATATCACACATATACATGTAGACTATTGTAGAAGTGTGCCTAACACGTCCGACACACATTTCCAGTTATTGATGAATTGTATTTCGATTAATTGTATTATTCGCTGGACTAATACGCACAATTGGTGAGCGTGGAAATTTATTAATCGATGTATTTATTTTATTGAATCGATGGTTCATAACTTAAGCTAGGGTCATATTACGAATAAGTAGGTTCAGCGAAAAGTGTCTATGACGGCTAGTGAGTTTCTTGTTTTTTTTAATATAAATTGCCGCTGCTCTGCATACATTACACGCACTCGACCCATTTATAGTCGTCATGCACGGGAAACTTAACCTTTTGTCACCTTATTGCCTATGCTCAAAATACAATGAGAATAATATTCTGTTTTGTTCGGTTACCTGAGTTTGTAAAACAAATACAAGGTTAGAAATACATAACTGAATATTATTGTAATTTTTGTTTCTTTTTCTTATAATATAACATATAATTATCTTTCATCAAACTATGACTATGGATCTAATCTTAACGAAAATGCATTAGCGGACCATCGGTAGATAGATACAAGTATCTGTTAACTACCTCGTTACATCTATAATGTCAAACATTAATCTTATTGAGCCTTTATATTACATTTGAACTAACTAAAAAGGTATTTTTATGCTTTATAAGTGAAGTTAATTATCACAATATAGAATCATCAAATTAACGTATTTATACCACGTTCATTGTTCATAGGTTCACGAGGAAGATATAGTCGGATTTGGCATATCGAGCAACGGCAAATTCATGATGTCCTGTTCATCGAAGACCGATATGGTTATTTGGGATCTCAAAGGCCAACAATTGGAAAGGGTGGATACATACCTGATGAGCACTTACTCAGCGAAGATATCGCCGTGCGGTCGCTTCGTAGTGGCCACAGGTTTCTCGCCTGATGTTAAGGTCCAGGAGGTGTGCTTCACGAGACAAGGGGAGTACAAGCAGCTGACGAAAGCATTCGAGCTGACTGGCCACAGCTCCGGCGTGTATGACGTAGCGTTCGCTGTGGACACGTCGCACATAGCCACCGTGTCGAAGGACGGCACGTGGAAGCTATATCATACAAAGAGTGAGTATTGTCAAGTGTTTGACTAATGCGTGACAGTTACCTGAATACATAAGTATTGCGCCGTATATTACCGAGTGCCTACGTTAATACTAAATATTTGATGTAAATTACGTAGGTCTTTTTTTTTGTATAAATTGGAAGCAAATAAAATAAATTTCAAGAAATGTCTGCGATATTGTCCAAGTTCTCTATGCGTGGAATTTTCGTTTCAGTATGAACCTCACAATCTACTGAGTAAGAGTTCTATTGTAGCTCCTAATATTGGCTTATTAAACGCAGTGGATTTTGAAATACAAGCGATTTTTACAATGTTCTATTTAACTTGCCGTGTTATTATTTGTGTGGGTTAAAACTTCGATTGGATTCAAATTTGGTATAATTGTGTATCTTTGGTTACAATGCAATAAAATGGTACTAGATCTGGTTTGCTGATGGAGACGAAAAGTGGTTGCATTAACTTCTAAACTAAACAAAATAAACCGATCGAGGCTCATTTCTTTTGTCTTGGCAAACAAAAGCTAACCGAATTAGGTGCAACCGGAAACATTTAATAAACAAAAGTAGTGAATGGATTAAATTTATTTTAATTAAAACGCTGTTGCGCCATAAAGTTTTAAATATGTTAGATATATGGTTGTTTAAATTTCAGCAATGTTCAGAAAGTAGTAGCGAAATTTGTTGAGTCTAAAATTAAACAAAAATAAAATTAAAAAGGATTCCTACAGATTCAAATAAGAATCGCATTCATTATTTCCCTATTTAGACTGGGGCTTCTGAATGTACAGTTGGAAGATTAACTGACTTTGCATTTTTTGTAGTTAATTATTTACATATGTAATTGTAAAGGTTGAATTTTATATTCATATATTTTTATTTCGTGCAATAATTGCTACTTCATTTAAAATATTTCATAGAGCTTCTTGCTTTTCAAACGAACATTTCGCGACCGCCCCCACCTCCCCTCTCATGAGTAGTTCGGTTGGATCAACTGTGCTCCACAAGTCAACTAAAATTCCTTAAAGGTATAACTGAGTACATATTGTGTAAGATAGTTGATGGAGCTATTATTTGAACGATGCATCCGTTGCAGGAAGGAAAATATTTGATGAAAAAAGGAAAACGTGAGTCATTGTTTCTGCGCTATTAAGTGCTTACTATCCGTGTAAGTAGATATGTACGTACGTGGTGTTACGTACGTAGTGTGTACGTATACAGTGTGAAGGCGTCGGCTTCTGACAGTTAATAAATATTTCAAACGTCATGATATTGATAGAGGCACCCCGGGGACTGTCATCAATGGAAATTGATGGAAATATGAATCTATATATAATCTATCGAAATATAAGTATCATACTAAACCCGATTTATGTTTATAACTTTTACAGTTTTTAGATAGCGTTGCCTTGTTCATAGTTTTTGAATTTCTTTTTAAAGTATGTATCAATTATTTTGTGTATTTATTATTATTTATTGCGTTATACATTATCAGTTGCTTAGCCCATGGCTTTCCTAGATTGTGGTCAGTGACCTTTGCGAAAATAACAAGGTATTGCATTACAACTCTTTCCAATTCCGCCGCTGACTCCGTTTAAATTAACGGCACATTACATTGTGCTAATGTCACTCATCCTTGGGAGCGTGCGCAGGACTATGAAATGTACAAGTTTATTTGTGAATTTATCTTTAAATCTTTAAGCAAGTGGGTAAGTCGGAAGAGTCAATAAAGACAAATATGTGTAATGGCAAATTGTTAATGCGTTATATTAGTACGTGCGTATTGTAATAATAATAATAAACACGTTTATGTTAATTCACATTGAATCATTGCGCCCGAGTGTAGTGATATGATGACGGCTGACGACATATTTGCGAATTGTATCAATGTTTTTGCGATAATTTGAGCTAAGCATTCATACGAGTTCGTGGGATGGACGAGTGACCGCTTGTCGAAGATTTCATCAGCGTGTTCGGGGGCACGCAAAGTTGACGGTCCCGCTTATCGTTAAAGAAGACCTTAAGGATATCAGAGTTCACTAGGGTTGCAATAGTGAACAGTGACAAGAATTTATCGCGTTATAAGTATACTCCTTTAAACCAATCTTACTTGTTTAATGTGAGCCTCTGTTAATCTCAAGAGTGGTAGTTTATGATTTTGAACCCTTTCGATATGATAGGAAATCCGAGTCCAGCAGTAGAATAACTGTGATTGTGTTCATGTGCGATCATGGTGAAACAAGAGCGAATGGTGAAAAACAAAAGAAAATCAAATATCTCAATAGCGTGGTAGTTATGTATGCGACGCGCCCGCGCCTCGATATCTTCAATCAATTGGATGTCAACACGCGTAAGCGCCAATCACAGAACAATTAATCGGTCTAACTGTTCATACGTCACGCGCGTCGATTATGCGTTTTAATTGCCGGCCACGTCGAAGCCATGGCATGGGGTGGATGCTAACGATATCATTTTATATATCCTTAACTAAGTGTGTTTGTCGCATGACGAAACACCTACGTGATACGGATGCTATTGAAATATTTATTTTTAGTTATAAATGGAAATATTCTCGGTATCTTACGCGGTAGGAATTTTTCCACAGGGATTTTCGTAATTATATACATTGATTCCTTAGTTTTGCGTATAGTATACAGCATATCGGATAATGTTAAAATTACCAAGGGTGTAATAACTTATACGTAATGGAAATTCTCGAAGAACTTGTTTACGGCCCAAATATATGTATCTATGTATGTTTATTAATCTTTATGTAAAAACACGTTGTTTGATATTATTGCGTACTTGGAAAGCGAGTCGCTAATGAGCAGGTAGCAATACAGAACAGGATTACGTGGGAGTCTCCAACAGCAAAGCAAGGATTTCAACGTGAATAAACATAATAATTTTTTCAACTTCCTGTCGTTGTTACGAGTATCTCGGATCGAACACCTACATGTTTCCTTCGAGTGGAAAGTTCTCGTTCGTCACGTGTCAATGATTATACTTGTATTATATTGGTTATATTTCTAGAGACCAAACCTTATCTCTGGCGCAGTGGAATACCGTGATACATTATATCATGACTTTCTCCGACGTTTTAACAGAGTATTAGACCAAGTGTTTATAAGACAGATTTAACCAATTACCTTCCGTTTAGAACTCGAGTAGTAGGTAATATTTAAGTAGATTTTGATAACGGGAACAACATTTGGAGTTGTCATTACTCCTTATGTTTCATTTTGAATGGTATTGGTGTCTTCGAACAATACCTATGCGACCGATCTCGTAGACGAACAAACGTCATTGATATAGCTCTAACTGACTGATAACAGATAGGTCCTCGAGTGGCATATACGCCTTGGTCAAGGAGCACAGGTCGCTCCCCCGACTTATGACTTGAAGAAAACAATAAGGTGCCAATAGGTCCCGAGGGCCCAAAACCGGTTAGAGTGGTCCCAATTAGGAGAAGCTTATGTCCAGCAGTGGACAGCGTCCCTAATGTATATCAGGTACATCAGGACGTAATGACTGCTGCCGCGTGATTTCTTTGGGGCTCAACGTAGTGAAACGATTTCTAATTGCTCTGTTTTTTTAAGAGTGTTTATTATTTCTCTTGACCTTTCCCCCGAATGGATATGTAAATCAAGGCGCGTTTGACTTTTCTCTTGAAGAGTAGTAGAACGGATTACGAGGTTGCTAAGCCATTACTGTGTTATTGTATAATCCAATCCAATGAAACCATTCAATGTTAGGCTTCTAGTACGAGCGCTCTACATTTGAATAGGATACTTGAAAAGTGAATAAGTGAATGGTATAATTTGGTGTGCACGATTATACCTCGTCGTATATTCGTATAAATTGTGTATACGAAAGTATAATAGTTGGTATTTGGATTGTTAGTTAAATACCCAGGTAATTGGCGACGATTAAAAATACATTCAGCCAACAAACAATAAACCTTAATAATATTTATAAATACAGAGTTTGCCGTGTTGATCAATTCAAACTAATTAATCAATGGCTTTTAAAATAACCTATCACTCAATTAATCTATTTCCGTAAACTATTTTTATACAAGCAGTGTAACTAAATATAGCGCTTAGGTCATGTAGTAGAAAATGAATGCATTTTCTATTGTACTGTGCCACAAATAATAATATCGGTGGGTTGCTGTTATACTCTTGTTGTCATTCGATCTATGAGTCAACCCTTATTCCATCTGTGATTCGAGAACCGAAAATAGATATGAGTGTGAAATGTTACGAGCAAACATTATGTTCTAATTTTTTTCTTTGATAACACAATATATAGCCACAAATGATTTCTATAGTTACAGCTATGCAATCTCCACTAGTTCTAGATTATAAGTTTTCGTTCATAAAGGCGGATTTATTTCTTTTGAAAATTTCCTGTGCGGGTTACCGGGTTACATGGTTTAGAAATTGTCGTCGCATTATCAAACAGTTAGCGATGGGCAACACTGTTCGGGTTGGGCTTACCTTGAAATAGGCATATCGCAAAGCGGTATTTTTATCAGTTCTATCACTTTCTGAACCGATTGATTGTACCATCTATGTATGTCCTGATGACCTACAGCCAAATGTAGAATCAAGTAATTGACTGTCTAGGAGTACATTGAGCATCCTGTAAACTAAGCCGCAATACGGTAAATCTCATTTGCGGTTTGCTGTTCAAGCCTTACTAATTTCTGGTTACATTCATCGTTCGTGGATGATACGATTCGTCACCGATTTATCTTTTAACACACGAAACTCAGTCTAATTCACTCTCTTATAATCCCCAGTATTGATTATGGTGATGTGTATTGTCCAAGCCATTCGGAAGTGATGTCTTTAGTTGGAGCATTTACTTCATAATTATAAGTTATATTTTGAGAGTAGGTACATAAGTATTATCATATTTCTCAGTATTGTCGACCTATAAAATGGCTACCTATAAGTTAAAGGCGTGTGTGTGGCTTCAGAATTCCTTTCGTTATTTGCTGTTTTTTATTACACTTTCTCCTTCGTACCTTTGAGTTTTTTGATGACGTCTCGGATAATCATGACAGAGTACTATACTCAACTAATTTAAAGGCTTGTACATTACGTCACATAAGACTGGGTTTTATCAATATTCAAGCACTTAATTTATGTTCATTCAAATATCAAGTCCGTGAGTATTTCCTTCAGGCAATCATTACTGAATGAATAGCAGTGTGTATATAGATATTTGTTTCATTATTATCATTACATTTATTAGTATTAATAAATTGTGACATTTTTACTATCAAACATGGAAACAAGTGTACCGCACTTTCAACACAAAATGTAACAAGAAATGGAGTCTACCCATTGTGTGAAATTTAAATGATGGATACACAACAATTAAAACATGTCCTATACCGACTCTGAATTTTATTGATATTTACAACCTGTGTAAATATTTATTGAAATATTTTCCGTTTCGTTTTCACCAGTGTACATTTATGTTTTGGTTCTATAAGCGTAGGTGCCAATAACCCTGACTACGGTATTTATATCTGAAGTGGGTCTACTTTGTGTCATGTTTGCAGGTACGATGTTATTAAGTATAACGTTGTTGGTAAAGTATACGGACAGTCATGCCGATTGTTACTGGTTATCGATCAAGTTACGCAACAGGGTGCAGTTCAAAGTACAATATGTCAATGTCAAAAAAAACTTCGTGATGAACCATCAGCTTTCACTCGAGTCGTGATGTTATATTCAGATGCTATAATTGTCGGTTGTGATTTGGGTGTATAAATCCATAAAGATATTTCAAAAGACATTAATTGATTATAATGACATCTAACAAATAAATTATCATTAATATGTCATTTAAAACTGTCATTAAATTGTGTGTTATAAATCTTATATTCGTGTTATGGATCACCAAAAATAGACTCTTAAACGGATGCTTCTATACTGTTTAATATATATTTTCCTTTTTTGCTTATTTTGATGGTATTAGCTGACAAACGAGCAGACGAGCCACCTGATGTTGAGTGGTCATCGTCGCCCATGGACATCAGCAAGACCAAAGTTATTACTGATGCGTTGTCGGCCAGGAAATGAGAAGTCAAAAAATAAGGTACCTTTGGTTGGGTATAATGTTAGCCGGGACTCTGATCGTTTTGAAACATATCTGTGTAGAATGTACGATTTCCAATTTTCTATATATACCCATTTTTTAAGAAAATTTGAGACTCAATAGTTTTGGATATAACACAGCACCAAATTCTAGCTATTTAAGGGTTTCGTGCCACGATTCTCATCAAAAATTTGTACCAGCTGCTTCCATTAAAAAATATCTGATATAATATTTGGGATGGATGTTGTTGTGAATCCAAAAAAGAAGCTACATTTATATTGTTTCTCGTTCCAGTCGAATATACCCTGGGTGAGTCGCCTCACGTGCTAGAAACGGGCAAGTACACGCAAACGGCCAACCCTCCGCGGATCGCGCTCTCGCCTAACGCGGAGGTGCTCGCTATATCCGCCGACTCCAACATAGAATTCTACGACACGTACACTGGCGAGCTTTATGACACCGTCGAGAACGTCTACACAGGTGAGTGACGAACATGTACATGGTCTTTTCTTTATGTTTTGGTTACCGTTCATACTTCAGCCCTAAACAATTTTCCTGTCCGATATATACGTTGCTGGTTAGTGAAATAGAGAATAACTTCGGATCACCATACCGCCCAGTATAATCCTAAAGGTACACCTTTATGATGGTAAGATTATTTATCTAACTGCACCTGGCTAGTTGCAAGAAAAATTTACCAGAAGATATTTGTTGAGGTATTTCGGTTGCAGAGTCGAGTAATGCTTTGTTTTTGGTTATCGGCCGGTCGGCGATACCCTTGGGATTACTTACCGGCCGGTGATTCAGTTAAAACCGTCGTTACTAGCATTGAGTGTTATTGTGTTTCAAAATGTAAAAGACCGTTTTCATAACAACATTCCAAGGTAAGGACTGTATTTGTCTGGCACGATTGTTGATACACGGTTATCAGCTGACATTGTACCTGTTATGTGGATAGTGTTACATGTAATCTAGAAATCCTTAATATCTCAGAGCACTGATCTATCTTTTGAATTTCCGCATCTGTGAACTAACTGTAAGACGTCATCAAATATGTTTATACTGGCAACATCACGCAATCTCCGTATTGCAGCTGCTACTACAGAATTATTCTTGGATCGATTGATCTCTGTAGGTGAAGCCAATTTCAGTGTGCAATGTATTTTACAATGGATTTTCTCACAGATCCATATAAGATTCATCAGAATAACGCCTACGTATAAATAAGCCTAAAAATCAGAAGAAAAATTGAACCATTAAACAAGACGAGTATCAAATTTTAACTTTTTTCGTTCGGCAGATTCGAAGATTATTGTGTGTGACGGACTTAAAGGACAAATATGTGAATGATCTTATAAAAGTACTGTCATTATCGGATGTGTCGAACCTCAAATATAGAGGTGCATGTAAGGTTCGAACTCTGGTCTCCCAGTGCCTATTTGTCGTTCCATCCTCGAATACGACAGCTAAACATCAATGATTCTCCGTTTTATATATTACGATAGCTTATTATCTCCGATCTTTAGTAGCTGAAAACTTATGTTACTTCTGAATATTCATGCTGCATAAAAAAGCACTCTAGGACATTAATCAGTCAGAAGAGCAAAACTTTGTATCTCTTTCCATTAGTAAAGGATAGTAAGTAATGGAGTTAGATAGGTCACAGCGAAACATCCACTGATGTGTGTATTTGTTCTACTCTAGTTGCTATTTAAAGCTTCGAGTGGCTTAACTTGAGTATTGATTGAGCAAACAATCTACATTCATACTTACTAACTGTTATAGAAAGTAATAACGTTGGCTTCTTAATGGGGTTAATGGTGTTTCGTAAGTGTATTATTGAAACACGTGTTTATTCATTGGTTTCGTTGTTGAAACACGTGTATAAAGTACGAACCTATATACGTAAACAAGGTCTTTCAAAAATTAACTCTTAAACTTAGAACGATAACTTTAAAACTTTGTGTTCTCCTATTTTGTATAAGAGTTTTTTTAAAAATAATAAATGTATAGCTCCACAGACTTCGTCCGTGCCTTTTAAATGTTTTCTTATTTTTTTTGTCTATGCTCCGACGCGTACCCTCGTTGACGGAACGCCACTTGTGAGCAGGTTTCATCGTTCGGCTTTACCTGCGGGCGAGTGGTTGCCTCAGTGAGCGTTTTACAACTTTAAGTTCACTTAAAACTAAAGGACATCTATTACTATATATATTTAAGTAATAACATACAAACTTATACTTGATACTTATGTACATAGGTTTGTATTTTATGATTAAGAACAATGTTAATATATACCTTAAATCTAGCTGATGGTATGACCCGATATTGCCACGACGGCGTGGGGGACGCTGTTGTGCAGTTGCGAGTGCTGTGCTGACGTGCGCATGATCACTACTGTCTCATGCGTGAGTCCCTGCACCTCCTGTATGTTCCTCCTGTTCATCCTTGACGACGAAGCCTCTGGTTGCGCAGTAGGCTGCCATATGACTTCCCTCTTCTCCCACTATGATTTGGGAAGTATTGTTGTCGTATATGGCAGCTTCTGATTTCTCGAGTCTCATTTTCAGCAACTTTCGGTCGTCTTGGAGGAAGGACTGTAAGATGTCATCACATGTCCTTATGTTGTCCTCCATTGTCGCTACTGTCATGGCTTTGAACTAGAGAAATGCTTTATTGGGTGGTCAGAGGGGTCTTGCATTCCGGCGATTAGGCGGCTTGACCAGCCCCTTTTCGACTTTGCTTGTTTTGGCCTTTGATTGATGTGAATCACTTCTAGGAGTGAGAGTTGTATAAGAGGTTCTATTCAACTTACCTGTTATCGTATATTAATAAATTTTATTTAAATTACAAACAAAGTAGGTCACGGATATGTGATTTTAATTTATTGAATGTATTCAACTGTTTGCTTCAAAGCATCAGCAGTCCACTGCTGTTTCACTGCGAATTAGTGGAGATTTGTGGCCAAAAATGTGAAGCTGGTAGTTTGTAAGCCGCTCGGAGACCTTTAATGAGGCTTAACGATAGTATCATAATATTGACCGTTCATTCTAGTTTCTTTAGGTGGGTAATCTATTATAAAATTCCCTCGCTTTCCCAAAAAATAGTAGTCATTAACTTTGAAGTCGACATTTCCGCCTTTAATTTCTTCGGTTGCCTTTCTTGTTTTTAATCTATTGTATTGATTCTTGTTTGGACTTCGGATCATACTGGCGAATTCATGTTTCGTTCACGGTGACAATGGTTTGTCATCACCCACATGTGTCACAAAATCTAAAAATTCGTAGCAGCTTGCTTGTTAAGCAGTATGAGCATTCATGGTTCTCAGCGTGCTAATTTTGTTTTCATATTTATATTTTCTGGTACAATTCTGCAACTGGTTCCTTACTAACCCGAAGTTCCTCAGCTATCTGTTACAATTAGGTACTTCGGTCACTATCGTGACCGAACGGCCGGGCGGGAATCATCTTTGCAGCCTCTCATACTTGATGAAGTAAGAGGGCCGATTCTTTATATGTACAGTATATGGTAGCGTATATAATCCTGACGAATCGAACAAATGTCTTTTAACGTCTTTCCCTTTCTTTCGAGGAATTTTATGACGCCGCGGCGTGTCAAATTCCGGAACTTCCGGATTCGGCTGATTTGGTTATGTTCGTTGTTCGACAGGTAATTCAGTTATGACCTCAATTTTTATGAGTGGTTTTTTTTTTTAGTAACAGTGAGTCCCGATAATAAGTGAAACCGTA
The DNA here is from genome assembly GCA_018251895.1 of Agathymus mariae mariae. Classification (NCBI taxonomy): domain Eukaryota; kingdom Metazoa; phylum Arthropoda; class Insecta; order Lepidoptera; family Hesperiidae; genus Agathymus; species Agathymus mariae. Next base: position 1,679 of record DWPT01002406.1, on the reverse strand, counting down.
AGTAACGTGCTTATTAGTCATCGTTAAGTACCTTTGGTCGCGATTGTATTAGCCGCCTTCGCATACTATAATATGTACGATACTTTTACATTACAATGTTATTAGAGCATTCATCCAGAGCAGACTGGTAAAGAATGTCATTAGGCATTAAGTATTATGCATTTCTTACTTACTTAATTCTCTTACTTATTTTTACGCCTAAAACGATGACTACTAAAACTTGTTGCAAAAATTCTCTATAATTTAATCATGAGCATAAATGGCGAGGATTTAAACAAAATATAATTTTCCGAACTGGTATCACGAAAGTGTCCCTTTTGAACCAACACGGCGAATAATATGCCGCCGTCTACCTTGCTGACAAATGTCACTATATCGATTGAAGTATTTTTAGTTTGAGGCTAACTGTTGAATCATTTAGTGTGTCCATGGATATACACTCACTGATTAATAATAGTTTTTTCGAGTAGGTGAAAAAATTTGAGAATACATCATAGTCTAAAAGTTTTATATTTATGTGTGTTTTCTACTTTCTTGTTATTACGATTTTTGCGGTAATATGACAATTGAGTAGAATATGACACAATGTACTAATTATTTATTTATGGAAGTCATATTAGTGAGTGTGAGTGAAAACAAAATTTCGATTGAGGTCAAAAATTGTATACCTCAAATTAAAGATAAAGCAAACTTGAGTTTAGTTACGATTCGGAAAGAATTTATATCATGCCCATCATGAATTTATATGATGATGTTTATGATTAGGAATTTGTATGTTTTTTTGACTTGAATCAGATAAAATCGTGTGGGTAAATCAGTTTATTACTCTTTGTGTGCCATTTGGATGCACACATACTTACAAATAAACGAGAATAAAAAAAAAATTATACATCAAACGCCTAGTTATTTTTGTTATCGCATCGTTATAGACAAGAACAGATCCGGTATACACTATTTTGCAATATGTTTGAATATGAAATGTCTATACCTCCACCTATCGGATCTTATCGTAGCGATGTTAATACGGTCAATGTACTACATGTGTTTGTAGCATAAAATATATTTATTTTGAGGATATCGTAAACCAAACTTTGAATTAGGGATGTATGGACATGAAATTTCGGATCTGGATATATGAATAATATTTTGCCGGTTTCGGTTATGAATATGAAATTATTTCGGATTATCCGATTGTTTCGGATAATTTCGGTTATGGATATTAGATAATTTATGATTTGAAAAAAATAGTATATTGTATTTACAAGGTTTGACTTTGTTTATGTGGTATTATAACCACATAAATTACAAATTAAATAATAAAAACTATGTAAAATGAGAACAACGAGTCTAAAGTATTGGCTCGGCCAGCATAAACCACTCATAATGTGCTTTATGCTATCCGAAATTATCCGAAACTTTTTATCAGATTCGGTTACGGTTTCGTATATATTTTTATTTCGGATATCCGATAGTTTCAGTTACGGTTACGGAGCTCCTTGACATCCCTGCTCTGCTGTCGATCGGTTCTATGTGAACAGATACAAGTGTTGCCAATGTCCTTGAGTTTCTGGCGTTGTTATTAACTAGAAGACGTTTTAGTTTACCTTTTTTGTCTTTGATACTCGTTCTGTTTTTTCTATGGCAATAGCCAACAAACGAGCAGACGAGCCACCTGATGG
>DWPT01002405.1:0-16221 GCA_018251895.1 Agathymus mariae mariae | reverse complement strand
GTGATATGACCACCTTGAGAATTTCTATAACAACATACCTTGTCAACTCCCGTTCAACTTTTATCGTATACCTCTACCTATCTACGTAGGTTCTAGTACCTTGCGTATAGACAGACGTAAAGGATAATAGTTATAGAAATACTTGCTCTTATACTTGTACAAACCTTATGTATAAAATATTTCAAATATCACATTTCAGGTTGTAATAGTAGCTGCATTGTTGATGGTTTGTCGTGGAGCTCTGGGTGGTTTGCCCTACGCAGCTCCTCTTGGTTACGGCCATCCATTCGGGTATGCCGCACCGTTAGCAGTGGCAAGACCGGCCCTAGCCGTCGCCAGGCCAGCCCTAGCACCTTACGCTGTTCCCGCCATAGCGAAGGTCGCAGCCCCCGTGGATGAATACGACCCTAACCCACAGTACTCTTACGCTTACGACATTCAAGATGCCCTTACAGGTATGTTTAAATATTTCAATTGTTACGTTATCTTTCCCTAGAGCCTACCTTATTTATTGTATGTATTTATAATTAGAAAAACGATATCTATGTTTTGTTCTTGAACTGCTTTTACGTATCTGTTACGTATGTTTTTTTTATTGTTAGTGCAATACCTAATCGTATACTAAAAACAGAACACAAATAAAAATTTGAATAAATGTTTTTTCGAAAATTGGTCGATCCCTAATAATTACAGTTAAGTTAGGAAGGCAATGCCCCTATCAGTCATGCTGCTCGATTGTAGATTAGCAGGATGGCGTGTGGTTTAAATGTTTATTTCGAATATTTTACGCCTCCCAAGTGTCTCGGACAAGGCTTATGTACCTATCATTTAACGATAACAACCGAGACAATACTTAATGTGTCAATAGAAACAATTATACAATTTTGTTCATCATCATCATCACCACCATCATTAGAATCCATAACTTGTCCACTGCCGGGCACGGATCTTCTCTCACAATGAAAGGGGTTACGATCACAGTCCGCAACGTCGGGATCGGTATATTTAACACATCTGTGAAAATTAAGGAATTACGTTTTCAGGTCTACCCATGATGTTTTCTTTTACCAATACAATTGATACCGATTTGTAAATTGCACATATTTTGAAACGTTGCGAAGAATGCAGGATCCGAATTCGAGTCTCCTGTGCAGGAGACCGATGATCTAGCCACAAGCTGCCCCTGATTTTTTGTTTTGTTTCTTTAACTATTGTACAATTTTGTTACTAGGGCTGAACTATTTGTTTCTCGGCCACGTCCAACATTGTTTATTATGATATCTCGTGATGGACACAAACGATAAGGTTCTTAGACAAACGCACGTATTAAACTGGTTTTGTTTTAAACGATAAATTTGTCACTAGACATGTAGCAATCAAAATGCCCTACCAGAAGTTAGTTTTAGAAAAATACTGACATGTTTGTTTCCTACCTGATAAGCATTACGTGATGTTCCTGAAAAATGAATTTTTTTTTTGTTGTAGGTGATTCGAAGAGCCAGCAAGAATCGCGTTCTGGCGACGTGGTGCAGGGGTCATACTCGCTGGTGGAGCCCGACGGCACCCGGCGTATAGTGGAGTACACGGCCGACCCTCACAACGGTTTCAACGCCGTCGTGCACAAGGAGCCCTTGGGCGGTGTCGTGAAGGCAGTTGCACCGGTTGCCGCACACGGCTACCTCCACTAGTGCAACAGACACACTAACACGAATGTGGAGCAATCACCAACATAATTTTTTTCATGATCTGATTTATTATTAGGAATTGAATTGAGCTGAGCTGATAAAGTGGTTAAAAAGTAATTCGCTATGAAAAAAAGTATGTAAACCTTTGTACATGTTAATTTCACCTCTACGTTGTTTGCTTCATAATCTCGCCGCGACTTTTTGTTATCATCGAAGTGACCTGCATCGTTTATGTCTTGTTAACCATGTATGTATAGTATATTGTTAAAATTAGTGTTAATACTAAGGTAATAAATAAGAGGAATCATAAGGTTGCCTATGATTTTAAGCCTCCCTATTGTAGTGTTTTTAAATTTTTGTTTAAAAGAAACGGTTTATTATAATATACTTTCTTATTAATATCACAATTATCGCAGATAAACTTGTTAAATTGCACTAATGAAGATTACTCATTGAAGTAAACAGAATATATAACGATGTTCCAACCGACAACACATAAGAAGTAGACGTCAGTTAACAAACAAGTCTGTGACAGTGGTAACTTGTCCGTTGAAGTACCCAAACGCTCAAGATATTTCGCTATTCCACCCACCCGACTCCTGACCGCTCCCTAAACTTTAACACTTGACTCAATTGTCGGAAATTGTAATGCTACAAACTCAGGAAAAAATGTTTTTTAAATATTATAACCGACGACATAATACATAAACCCCCTAATTAAAGACAACCATCCAGTGAAACACAGATCAGAGATTTTACATTGCTTGCTAATAGTAAAAAACTTCGCATATTTATCTAATACAACCAATAATTTACGCACTAACGGGCTCTGGTCTTCTGTAGGAATTGAGGTTTATGTTCAGTTCACCAAACCGGCGAGTAAGGGTTGGAACTCAGAGTTGGTGGACTACACACACCTAATGTATTAATTTATCTTATTCATCATGTAGTTTTTTTTTTTACAGAATTAATCAATTACTATGTGCAGACATTTAAGAAATAAAAATTAAGTTAGGCTGAGAATAAATCTTACTAATGAACAATCGCTTGTATTTATGTACAACGTAAGAAATAAATAAAAATAATATTATCTTATAATTCCTGCCCATATTATGGCCAGCGCCTCAGCAAATAGCGTTGATGTCTTTTGTATCGAACATAATTTAACAACTTCTATATATAGTTAATAAAAACATTTCTCAAAATGTAGGATTACTTTGTTTGTACTTATGCCTCACACATTTTTTATTTATTTATTTCAATAATGTATTTGGCCGTCAAAAGGAAAATGAAATTAGCAAAATCTGATAGGGTGAAAAACTGAAATGCGGATTGTGTCATAAATCGCCATTTTTAAATAAAATTTCTTAACATCTGTTTACTTTTAAATAGTCTTATGAAATCACTGAAACTGTAGAAAACTAAATAACTTTTTTAGTGGCGAAAAACCTACACACAGTTAAATTAAAATTTGCTATTAGAATCAAAGCTTATTTCATTACAAGAAAATCATTATAACCATACCTCGGGATTAATCTACATGGAGATTATTTCACCTTAATTAGATTAGATTACATTTTTGTTATATTTCTAGTGTTCTGCAAATATGTAAACACTACATGTCTGCTATATATTTCGGTAACTGGTATGACAAAAGTTAAAAGACATACATATAATTTATTTATATGCAACTAATTATGTCCATATGAATTCATGAAAGATATCTATAGTTTTTAACGGTAATAGCTGTAAAAATTAAACTGAGTATTCATATTATAATAACTGTTAATTATAATAATTAAATTACAAATTTTATATAAATAAATGTTTAGACACTCAAACCTCCGGATTAGGATTTCCGGTATTGCGGGTGACAACATGGACAAACACAAATATGACATCACAAACACCCATGACCCGAGAACAAACGTTTATCTGTCACATAAATGTCCGCCCCGGCCGGTTTCGAAACGGGACCCCTTTGCTCGGCAGGCGGGATCACTACCAACTGGGCTATGGGGTCGTATTTGTGTTTACTATTGTTGTATTCACTATGGACGAAACCTGCAATATTTCTACTGAACAAGAATTGCTATTTATTTGTGTCTATAAGTTCTCGTAGATAAAGCGACATTCAAATTAGGCACGTGTTCCTGATTACGTAATGAGTTCGCTAAAATAAACAAAACTAACATATCACAATACGAACATTCATTAGATAAGATTAGGTACCGTTGATTGAACAATGATGTTATTTGACTTCCTAGTAAGTTCTCTACCAGCACACTTGTGTGTTTAAAAACGTTTACTAGGTGTTTCAGTACGTAGTTATATGTGTGGTTGCGTGTGTTGAAGGGCACCTGCTCTTACAGACCATTATCAGACGTTTTTATATCGACTGCGTATGTCGACATGGTCTCTGTACACTTAGTCTTAGATTAAAAGTTTCGTTTTTTTTTATATGAGATTTTAAACAGATTTCTTTTGTCAGCTAGCAAATCATGATAGCATAAGAAATCAGCACCGCCTACATATATCTGTAGTTAGGAATCTCACGAATGCGCTGCTGATTAAAAATGGAACAGTAAACTCCTGCTAACTGCTTTTATTAGCTTTCCAATATTGCAACCAAACACGTAAAAAAATATTTCATGGTAGATATTTACAGGGTGGTAGGTAGGCAGCTGTTTCAAGAATCTTACTTGTAAGTGTGAGGACCGTTGCAATTAATGTTAGTCTAACGGTATGCAAAAGAAGATAATTAACGCCCTTGTCATCTTCCTAAACATCTACAACCCTCTTACACCTTAAAACAATTACAATTATAAAATGGTTTTTAATTTAATACTTAGAGTGCAACAACATTGATTAACCGTAACAATTAACCGGTTAAATAACAATAATGAAGATGAAGTCGCTCGTGATAAAGTAATTCATGGACGACAGTCACCACTTCCCATTGTGTAACCCGTCACCTACTTCTAATAGTGTTATCGAAAAGGAAAATAGCCATATTTCTGAACACAGGTAATTCATGAATTGCTCAAGTGTAGTTTTAGAAACAGATAGTACAGGGGCGGCAAAGTGATTTTTAATTTATTCAAAAAGCGAGTAACGTAGTACATATTAAAATGTAACGTGTCTATTATAGCTACCATACATGTAATTCAGTTACGGCAATTACAATGTTTTTTTTAAATCCTAGATATTGCAGTTAAGTTAACATGCAATGTAACAAAACTGATGTGATTAACATATCAGATAACTCGTGTCACTTGAGATGTTTAGTGGTAAGTGCAAGTTGCTACTTACGTTGGTACCGTGTAACAATTCGAGAATATGTTCGTGGTCCGGAACAGTCGAGTGAATGCAAACGGCTTCTATAAATACGACCAATGTCGAGATATTATGCGTTATTTAGTTTCAAATCCTTTGTGGTGCGCATTTAAACATGTTTGGGGTAAATTTTAGTTTATCATTTACATATAAAACCAGTGCTAGTGAATTAAATATCGAGTCAAAGTAATTACGTGTTGGTTAACGAAAGATTTTGTTTTAGGTGTTTCTCAACGTGTGCCTCGTACCGGCGGCGGTTAGCATCATAGTAACCGACCCGCCACCCACCAGCACCGAATATAATTACTCCTACAACATTGTGGATCCCCGTACCGGTGACACCAAGAGCCTGTATGAAAAGAGAACAGGCGATGTCGTCACGGGATCTTACAGCGTCATCGACCCAGACGGCACCCACCGCATCGTCGAGTACACGGCCGATTCAAGGAGAGGTTTCAAAGCTGTTGTTCGCAGCGACCCCTTAGCTGTTCCCTTTCACCATGCCGTGCGTAACCCGTATTACTTCACTCGTGGGAACACTCGTTATCTGAATCCTCGCTATTCTTCCCACGCTCTGTACAGGGGACAATACCTCACAGAAACTTTTACCATTAACCCTATATCCAACCGCAATAGACAGACTTATAAAGATGAAGCTGATAAACGGCAGACGCGATACTTCACGCCCGCGAACGAAATTAAAAGTGTGCCCGGCTCGTCATTTAAAAATGGAGAATATTTTGCACCAGACAATTAGTCAACGTGTAATATATAATTACTTTTTGACCAGTCTTTTTATATTTGATGATTACAATATGAAGCAATTTATATTTACATAAAGTTACAATATCTAGTATGTGATATTAGTTAATAGGAAGTGTGTAACTAATGCGAAGTAGCTATTATGGTCTGTGGTGTAATTATGGGTGGATTGAGATTAATATTAAATATAATATGATTTTCTCTTCTTAGATGTTTTCATCATTTAATTTATATAAGTAATAAAATCGATACTGGTCTGATTCTGTACATCGATTTTATAAAAAAAAAATAATGTACATAAAGTTTGTTATATAGATAATTATATTCGATATATATTCATGGATTCTTGATCGGAAACCACTGAACAGATTTGATGGATCTTGGTATATTTTGAACTTATATAAGGGGTCAAAATCTAGAATACTTATCACACGGGAAATGAATCTGTTCCCGTACAATTTTCCAAAATAAAACAGGATAAACCATCTAGATAATCGGTGAGTCTAAATTGTTAATAATAGCTCAAGGCAGCAGTATACACCCATTGTTGAAATTCGGACGAAGCAATATCATCAGGTCCTTCCTCATGTTAGGGTATTCCGGGATCTGTACCACCTTGCACGTTCCCGATGGTAATCTTGCATGGTGATAGGATTACAAGTGTACCTGGCCTATTGGATCTGGTTAGTTACCGCTATTCATAATTAGTCGTAAAAGGATTTCAACCTGTTTGGATTCGAGTATCAGGAGAGCGGGTTCCCAGCTTCGTTTTTGACTGGCAACGCTTTTAGTGTTTTAGATGTTCACGTGTGTATTGACAAGTACCATCATCTAGTCTGACTACTCGTTTGTCAGTTATGAACATAACAAAATTTATGTGTTTAAGAAGACCAGAAACTTTTTTTTGTATTTATCTCTATAAAGAGTAAAGTTGTCAAAGGTAGGTAGGTAGCATTTATGAAATTATGGTATGAAAGGACAATGCCTATAAGGCTTCATGACTTGGGGACATGTTGGTTCAAGGTCGACGACGGAAGTGGGTCGGCGAATGGTCGGCACCTAGCTGTTTTATTTTATACACTAATCATGAACTTGGTAAAATTTATTGGTAAGCTACAAAGTGATCCTAAATCAAACTTATTGGTAAATAAGTTAATTGATGAAAAACAGAGTAAAATATGCGCGGAATTAAACATAAAATACAGACAAACTATAAGGCTTATAGTTTTATATAAACTTATAGGTGTATATTTATTCCTTTTTTCCCTCTAGTAACATTCATCAAAACCGCTTACGATCCATAAAACCTCTCAAATGTTTTTAAGAATTCCTCATGCTTAACAACTCGGTAAAATCTTCAGGAGGTTGTTCGGAAAAAAACCTTAATTGACCAAAATGTTTGTTCTCACACGTGTATATCGACTAAATCATAACATACTACACACGCATTAAACTATATAAAAAAATCTCCGTACAAAATTAATGTTTCTGAAACCAGTACTTTTATTTCTTTTTCCAGACCCTCAAACATTTTTGTCTGTTATCTCAAAGACTGTTTATATGACAATGAATCCAGTTTTATTTACAATCAATACAGAAGTTTCTGGTGTTAGTGGTTAGCAGAGTGCTTTAGGATACTGTTCATTAGACTCTTTTTTCTCCCCAAAGACATCCATTTCTCTATATACTAATTTTTAGTTCAACAGTCTGAAATTCAAGTAGAACAATGGAAACTACTGATTTTGTTTTCTTTCGCTTGTCTCTCTTTCCTTTGTATATCCACATACATTTCTAGTTTATCAAATCAAAGAACTCTGGATATAACGCTTTTCATTTTAAACAATTTATTAAATAAAAATATTGCTGCACATTATTATCCTACAACGGCGCGACAGGACACAGTTCGAACCAGTAGCCGCAGCCGCAGCGTTTGGGCTCATTCTGGTGCAAACACATGTATTCTATGTGCATAACGTGCTCGTTACAAATGCACCCAACGATGCGCCAGTTAAGCGCACTCGGGATCAAATTTGGGCGCTCACGGGTGCCTGGACCTGAAATGTTTAAGTAATGGCTAATTTACATTTCAGTCTTAAATAAATGCTACATAAATCATACTGTTAATTTTAATATGATAATAAATAATTATAATAATTACCTATATTGTATGTTAAAAAAAATAAAGTAGAACTCGACAAGCCTAATTTTTTTCTTCATTGCTCTCCCCTCCCCCCTTTTTTACTTTTTTTTATTACCTAAAATTATGAAGCTTAACTGCGGCCATTTGTGCGTCACGATCTAGTACCAATTCAAATTTTGTTTGACCGAAATTAAGTTTATAATGGGTGTAATCAGCCCTAGAAGACTCATCGCCATATCATGCAAAAATAAAAAAAAAGGATTCAAAAAAGCGGAGACCGGCAAACAGTAGTAAGTTCAAATTACTACTGAAATGTTTGTGTGCGAAGACCCACGAATCACATGTATGTAGGTACTTCGAGAAGATTGTACCTATTAGGGGTATTCAAACGTTTTTTTTAACGTAGGAAAATGGGTTCCTTTCTGTCGTGGGGGCAACTGACAGGATATGTCGAACTCGTACCGGCTATATCTTCACGGTGCTCCTCTAAACGCCCTTTATCGGGTCCGCGGGTACGCTCTGGCATTGTTACCCGGTCCCGACGACGTAAGCTCTTCTACAGAGCTCATGTCTGTATGGGATGAAGCTGGAACTACTTCATCCCTCCGTCTTTGAGGTGCACGCGGAAACACCGTGCGCGTCACTTCTGGGCTTGCTGGTTTGACGCAGGACACCCCTGTGTCCTATATGTCATATACTTTAGTTCGGTCGCGGAATACTTAGATCGTATTTTACCAAAACGAAGTTATATTAACAGATTTTTGTAATTTTGAGCCGATGGTTCACCGCTATGACAGGATACGCATATAGTATCAAGTGATATTATAGGCGTTTATAAAGCACATAGGAATATAGAAAATACTATTTTGAATTAACATTATCTGGTTGAAAAATTTATATTAGTATATTTTGTTGAATTGAAGTGTATCACGGTAAAATTACAGTGAATAAAACAAAAGTTATTCAGTTTTCTTGGCTGAGAATTGTCCACGATAACCACAAAATGGTACTTTGCCTTTAATTTAATATCGGTTATTTATATCTTACAATTTATACAACTCCTTAGATAAAATATTAGCAAAAACATTTGGCTAAGAAATTGACTCAATTCTAAGCTAGGCTTTTATCCACAATAATCTGTATGAAATATAGCTAAGGTTCCCATTTTAATGCTTTATTATTTGCATTAAATTTAGCCTCAATAATCGAATTACAATGTACGACTCATTCACTAATTTTCAAGCCATAAACGAAATTTTCCTATTGTGTGGTATTTATTATTGAAAAAGGAAGCCCTCAAATTATATTTAAAGTCGTTTATTATTAATGAATTTAATAAATACCCTATTTGTACGAAGGGGGACCAATGATGTATTGGTCCCAGAGGCTTTAATACGAAACACTAAAAGGTGCTTCTTGCAAACACATGTGTCAAAGGAGTTCGTTGACTGTAGGTACAGTAGGTCAGTCTAAATATCACTTAAATACAAAGTAATAATTATTTAAATTCAGTACAATTATTCTTTACTGGGCTAAGACCGTTTAAATTAGTTCTATGTTTTTTCATACTCCAGACGAATTTATTTTTACGTTATTATTAACTGTTGCAAATACTCTTTCTTACGATTGATCTCGCAAACGCTTAGAGGTTCCGTCGGAACCTTCGGGTTCCGATGCTTCTAGTTAAGAAAATAGTCAAGTGATTATTTTATTATTTTAGTTCATTTGAAATGACCCGTAGGTAAAGCTTATAAAACGCATTATTGTCAATATTTACAAACTGTGTGAATGAAGTCACACTTACTAACAATCCGTTTTATCAATTCACCTAGTACCAACTTTTCATAGGATAATAATCTGAGTCAATTGGATGTAGGCCGATGACGTATTTTGGCTGTATTGGGGCGGCCTAGAATACTTCCCCTAATCCCATGCTAGCAGAACAGGGTGTCGTAAGAGGCGACAGAAGCCAGCCTGCTTGGTGGTAGGGCTTTGCGTAATAAAATCGTTTATATTATTATTTCCGTCAAGCCCGCCTGACTAGCTACCGCCCTCCTGCTTGAGTCAGCCGCCAAACGACTCGTCGTGTTGCGGCTGGGAGCTTGAACGCCAGTACTTTCTTTCTCACCTTCTTTTCAGTTCCTGGCCGACAACACATAAGTGATAACTTTGGTCTTGCTGATGTCCATGGGCGACGGTGACCACTTACCATCAGGTGGCTCGTTTGCTCGTTAGTCGGCTATTACCATAAAAAAAAGATGTAGGTTTAGATTTGAAATTAATAGACCTAATAACGTAGATATGATCGATCATAATGAATCGTGCCAACTGCACAGCTACAATAATGTATATTTTTACGGAGGTTTTATAACTACGAATATCTATTTTTGTCAGTCGCCGCTAGATAGCGTCACAGCACTTTTACTCAAATACTATTAAAGTAATCGTCGTAAAGTTTGATGCGCACAGGTATTTATTTTATCACGAAAAATATTTAATAGCTATCCACTTTGTTGTAATTCTCTAATAGATGGCGTTATTATTAAATAGATATATATGTAGTTCAGTATTTCAGTTCAGTATTTTCTATTCTTTTTTATCATATGCTCTAAGCTCCGCAATAAAATTCATGTAGCCCTATCATACACAAACAAGACATCCACGATCACCAACAAGAGACACGAGCCCAGCAGTGGGTTAATTGTGGGCTGTAATGTTGATGTAAAACGACACTGCACTAACTGTCAATAGACGCACTTTAGTAACGTGCACTTTAGTATTGTTTGTGTACAGACCTTTCTTAACAGCCATGATACGAAAGGGGTCACAGTCGCCGGCGAGATGGGCCAGCAGCTCTCGTTTCTCGATGCCGGTCACATGTTCCAGGGGATCATGCATTTTCTCACATAGGCGAAAACCCACGCGACGGAGTGGCCTTATGGCTCGGACCCACCACATTGACTAAATTGCTTGATTAGTAGTGTTCTGTGGATGATAAATATCCATCTCAAGTAAGAATAGCAATTATGGAAGCTAATCTGTATAATCATTGTAGGGATATGAATTAAACACATTGCATACATTAAAAAAAAACGCTCGAAGACACACTCATATGATCACACAATACTTATTTTTAAATAGTTGATTGCTACTCCTAGCCTTCCACTCCTAGGAACCAAATCAGGATCAGTACCTATGTATCGTACTCCATTCGAGGAAATATATAAAAGTAGGATAATGCAAGCTATTCGTGCCAGTGTCATCGTGCCCGATTGGTTCGTGCATCAACTTGCCATGCTCTCCTTTGAGTTATTTTCAATCACGCCGGTGGCAAGACGTGACGTTAAATACAGACCAAGCTGTTTTCTTATCAACTGTAAAAACTCATCAAACATTTTTTTTTTCGTTGTATACAAAACTGTTATATAATGATATATATGGAAGAAATCATACGATAAATTTTCTACGTTTTCATATTATTTAGTCAACGTGATCATTGTTAATGTTTGTAGGCTAAAATTTGAATCGCTTTTATTCGCAAATATTATGAAACAGTATATAACTGAACGTAAAGTATATATGTTTGAAACCTAGTACAGTCTTTCTTTGAAAATTGTTTTAAAATTATTGCTTAAACTACAATAAATTTACCTACGTTACGTTATGGTTAAATTTAGTTTCTTCTTTTAAATCACTTTTGAAGCACTAAAGCACAATTCTACTCTCTCAAAACCAGCGAACTTCAGAGTCAACATAAAACAATTGTAATTATAATAACTTGACATTAATTGACGTAAATATTCATCGTCGAAAATGTTATAACATAAATTAAAGTAGGTTTGAAGTAACTCAAATTGTAAAATATTATACAAAACAAAAGGCCTAAATAACAATAGCCAGTTATTTTAAACAAACCAAAAACAATTATATCAACAAAATAATATGTAGTCGCAAGGACAAGTTGCCCAAAGAAAACTGCCTCCATTAAAATGCAAGTGATCTTTATGCTCGAGATTAATCATAGTCGGTGCTCTTGCCCTGTAATGCTAACCGTTTAAGTAGGTATCTGGATCCAAAAAAAATAATGCCATTACATAACATTCCAAAACAACCGGTTTATATGTCTCGAATGCCGGCACGATAACACAATGCAACGCCTGCGGCAGCTGTGAGCCATATAAAAAGTCTCAGTACCACTTTGTAGTACATTCGAATTGAGGTCTCCTCATAGTAAAGTCACCATTCATCCCTTACAAAATGGAGTTAAAGGTAGGTTGCACAGTAAAAATAATAACTGGTAAAAGAAGTTCTCTGTCCATGTTACTCAATCATAGACCATAAGATCTACCTAGCGTGATAAGATCACCTTTTAATTATTAAATATTGATTTCAGTTGGTAGTGCTCGTGTGTGCTTTCGCCGTCGCCAACGCTGGTGTGTTCGCACCCGTGGCATACACTGCTCACCCTGCACCAGTCGCATATGCCGCTGCACCCGTAGTGCATACCGCTCCGGCTTCCTCCATCATCCATTCCGCTCCCGTGGCCTACGCTGCCCCTGTAGCTAAAGTCGCCGCCGTCGCTCCGGTCGCCAAAGTCGAGGAATACGACCCTCATCCTCAGTACAGTTTCGCCTATGACGTCCAGGATGGTCTGACCGGTGACTCGAAGAGCCAACAAGAGACTCGCGACGGTGATGTCGTACAGGGCTCCTATTCGGTCGTCGACCCCGATGGTACCAAGCGCACCGTCGATTACACCGCTGATCCTCACAATGGTTTTAACGCTGTCGTTCACAAGGAGGCTCTTGGTGCGAAGGCTGTTGCTCCTGTCGCTAAAGTCGCCGCTCCAGTGACCTACGCCGCTGCCCCGGTCGTCCATTCTGCTCCTCTCCTCCACTCTGCCCCTGCAGTCCACGCAGCTCCTGTTGCCTACCATGCTCCTCTTATTCACCACTGAATACCACTAGTCATATTAGCACGAACGACCATTAATTTATTATAAATAGTATAAGAAACTTAAACGAATAAAACTTGTTTTGATATCAACAATATTTTTATTATAAACTGCCCTCGCGTCGCTACGGAAAAACTAACTTAAGCATGTGCATTTTTCTGGGTTTTTCTCGTTCTGTGAATTAAAAATACGTATATTAATTCATAACTTTTTTATTTATATACAGATTACAATGAAACAAACTTCTTCTTCTTCTTTCTTACCTTTCTTCTGATACCTTTGGTCTTACTGATGTCCATGGGCGACGGTGACCACTTACCATCAGGTGGCTCGTCTGCTTGTTTGTCGGCTATTTGTGATATAAAATAAAAATACAATTATTAACCAGGAAAGTTTGGATTATGGGTGTAAAGATGAAGAAACGAAAAAATTATAACAATAATAATATGTATTTATTACGTTAGCGGTCATTCGACAAATGTCATATAAAAAACTCAATTGCTACGTAATGTCTTTTGTATTTACTGATCGTTTACCTCTGAAACAGTGGTTTTGAAGAACGGGATATTCAAATTAAACGTTCGTAAAACTTATTAATACCTGAAATACTAACTATGGTTCCTACGCCTTTAGACTCTGTACCACTTTTATCCTAGTACACGCCGTTTAAAACATCTTTACTTAACTACTGAAGTAAAATTTTACTTAGTGTGAATATCTAATACAATCATAAATAAAATATAAATGTTAGTTTAAAAAATATGCATAGCAAAATTGTAGATTAAAGATTTTAACAAGAAAATGAAAAACTTTTAGCAAACATTATACCGTTTTCAAAAAAAAGACATAATATTACTAAAAAGAGAAAAAAATAATAATCACCGATTTAACTGTAAATATAAAATATCATATTATGATTAATTTACATATATATTATGAATGTGATAATTATTTTCGTAACCTTTTACTTATTAATTTAAATAAAATATTAAACTGTGCTACATACCGAAATGTTTGCAGACTTTACGTTCTTTACATGCAATGAAAATAAGCTTCAAGGTAATTGTGAACCTAGAACTTTAATTACCAAGATCCTGCATGTTAATTTGATATTACCATTTGCATATAAAAATCCAAATGAGAATATCATGGTTAAAATTGATTATACATTATTAAATTTGGAAAGATTGTATTACTTCAATAATAATTCAATCGCGCACAGCAAAACACATCCTCCTGAACTGCCCAGCAGCTCGTACTTCTGGGTATATGCTTGTTTGAGTTCTTCACTATACTCGTAAAGGAAACCATATCCGAGAATTATAGTCAAGTCGTTCACCGTGACAAAAATCCTTTGTTTTGTTTTTTGTCCTTAATTAATTAATTAATCGTGCTTTAATTTATCCTTGATTCCCTTGAAAGTATGGGTTAACATGAATATTCTAAATTACAAATTTGATGAACTGTTGCTGATCGCGCTTATAGTTTGCCTTGATCTTGAACAGACCTGGTGTAAATATTGTTCATGAAGTGAAAGGATGCAAAACATTTTAATTTTTAATACTGACAAGATTTAGGTAAATATAGATGAAAGTAAATAGTACATTTCACTTGGAGCAATTGCCTACAAAACATTATTGATCTAATTACAGCCAATACTTCTGCTATTCTCACTTTAATTTCAAAATTACAAAAACCACTGAACTGAAGTTATAAGGCTATAATATTTTTTTTTCTTTCTAGTATCACTTTTCAATTGCATAATTTATTCATCGCTAGAAACCCGCCTTCGGTGTTATTCACCTTTAAGGAATGGGTTTTTTATGAAATAGACACAAATTAATTTATTACAATCCAGCCATCAAAATTTTATTCACTGTCTAATAAACTGATATAATTTTCATAGTAATTTAAATTCTCTGTTCTGCGGGAACAGATAGATAAATGTTAAGCCCGAACGAAGCCGGTGTGGCCCGCTAATTAATATTATTTGTCATTTTGAATACGTTATTTTAACTCGCTTTCTTTTTATCTCTTCGGTTTGAATGTTGTAATTTTTTTATACGTAGGCTTGAGTCTTAAAATTTTTAACATCTCGGAATTGAATGACAATGCAAAAATTGAACAACGAAGAACGATGCAAATTAAGTTAAATAGATATTTTCATTTTAAAAACATGGCAGATATTCAAATTTTAAACTCGATAATTATTCTTCGATTGGAATTATAATAAATACTTACAATACAAAACGAAATAAGCATAACGTTAAATATTACAAAAGGATGTACTACTTAAATAACTATATAAATATTATATAAATGTACTAAATAAATGATAGATTCTCTTTCGGATCATAAATTATCAGGTAACTATAATCGTAAATCACTGTAATCTAAGCAGCAATATAACGCGTTTAGCCGAACATTGCTAAATAGATTCATAAAAATTCTTCGAAAAAGAGTGCACTTAGTCTGTCTGTATTATAAGTACTTGACATTTACATTTACATGTTGTAGTCCTTGTACCACAACAACTGTTACAATTGGATTATTGATCGGATCATGTCGTCGCGCGGGAGGGCGTCCAGCGCGGACAGCTGCTGACGACTAGCAGGCGTTGCCGCGGGCGCTTTGTGGGCGGTATATAATCACACGATCATGTCGGTTCAATATCATTCCCAAATCTCCTTTCAGTAGCAATACAAGCAGCGATGGCATTCCAGGTGATTTGACTGTTTAACAAAGATATTTATGTCGTTTTTAGAAAAGCAAAAAGCAGTAGTACGTTCGTCGTTTGAAAATCAGTTTTTACATCGCTTGATCTGAGTTCAATTCATCGAGTACATCAGATTTTTCATATATATGTCCAATAGAAATTAATAAACACCGGAGAAAATAATATTGGATAGTTCTCTACAGTGTTCTCAGAACTGTGTGCAGTGTGCAAATTAGCTCTTGACCAGTGTTGTGAACTATGGCCTATTGCCGTTTATTATAATACTGTTGATTCTTTTAAAATAATTATTTATTTTGTTTCAGATCGTCGTGTTCGCAAGCGCGGTCGCAGCTGTGAGCGCTGGCTTGCTCTCAGCCGCCCCAGTGGCGTACCAGTCCTATCAACCGGCCCCCATCACTTACCACAACGCCCCCGTGGCCTATGCTGCTCCCGTTGCCAAAGTCGCCGACGAGGAGTACGACGCTCACCCTCAGTACACCTTCGCTTACGACGTCCAAGACGGTCTGACCGGTGACTCCAAGAGTCAGCACGAGAGCCGCGACGGTGATGTCGTTCAGGGCTCCTACTCGGTCGTCGACCCCGACGGCACCAAGCGCACCGTGGACTA
>DWPT01002404.1:0-16224 GCA_018251895.1 Agathymus mariae mariae | reverse complement strand
CCGTCGCCACGGCAAGCGTCGCCACGCCAACGATTCGGTTTACAAGTGAGCCTATAGATGTTTCACATCAAAAAATCATTATATAGAAGCAGAAAAGTGATACACACAATTGTGAATCAAGAAATAGGTTTAATCTGGTTACGTTTTTATATCACCTTCAAAAGACGCGGTGATCTGGAGTTTGTTTTTAAAATTAGTATATTAAGATACGTGTATACACCACTAAAACTTAAGCGACGTGTTTAAGCACAGTTTGTAGGTAAAGGATATTATGGTATAGATGAATATAATATTGCCAAGGACTGGAAATAACAGTATCGTAACTGATTCCGCGCACGTTTAAATTTATTTAGTAATTGCCGTATGTTGTTCTAAGATGTGCTGAGGAGTTTTTATCGGCGTTTCTTATCCTCATTGATCAAGCATAAGTCGAAATAGTGGTAGAAGTAAAACATAACATGTGCAAGTGTATTTGTAGATTACTTAAAGTTCTGATTGATTTAAAATTTGACAGTTCCAGTAATTTTTAAAATATAATGATTACATTATTATTTACAATTTGATTATTTTAAACAAATGTGTTCTAAACTCCAATGAGCTAAACAGTTAATGCTTACTACCGAAATTACCCTGCAACAGACCCTTAGTTATTTTAAAGACAGATGTGTACATGTGAAATAATATTTATATTTCAATTATTATAACTAAACTTATAATTATAACAACCATATTTATTAATTTAAATTACGAAGATGAAAATCCACAGATACAAAATTTCTTCTAGAAATTTAAAACATAAAGTAAGTAGTTCTAAAGTTATTTTAATTTTATAATTTAACAGTAAAAATTTCTTTATTTCGTCTTCTTTGCGTATACTTCAAACCATTAACTCTGGCAACAAACAAAATGTATAACAGTACGCACGAACGCAACGATCTAGGCCACTTTACCCTGTTCTGCGTTAACTAATTACAAGATGATATATACGACGCAACGCATGCTAACACAAACATTTAATCTTCCAAATAAGACATAGCGTTGCCATATATTACGCCTTTAGCATACATACAGCCCCCGTTCCGCTGTCGACGGCGCTTGCCAAATTACCTCGCGAACAATATATCGGCAGTCACCACCGAAATTATCGTCCTTATAACCGATGCGATAAAGTCTACACGAAAGTGCCTGTGGACCACTATAGGTTGTCATATTAAATGATCGCCCTTATGTCGGAAAGCATAGGGGTCACAACGGTTTAAATCGTAGCATTGTATCAAATGCATACATAGCGTGTGCAAGGCGCGAATTTGAGGCATGCGAAGTGACTTGTGGCCGCTCGTTACGCTAATGCGTTGTTCCAGCGCTGTGCCGTTTGTTTAACGCGCGAATGGTAAACGTCGTTGTGATCGTGGGGACCTCGTACGTCAATTTAAATGAGCAGCGCGGTGTTGAGAATAACACAGGAATTAGTGATGTAATTGTATTTTCATTTCATAGTTACATCCAATTATATCGGAACGTTACAGTAGCGTTTGCGTGCTATTATCACATCTGACGGATAACAGTTTAAATTTAGCACACGTACATTTTAGTGAGTCAGTGACGAGCGTATACAATAACCGAATTCTCATTTTTGGGGTCACCTAATTAAGCGCACTGGTACTTCGCATTTGAACAGCGTGGTGGACTTTAGCCTTAACCCCTCGCGTGGTGAGAAGCAGCTTGAACCTAGTTGTGGGACAGGTACGAGTTAACATGAGATACATAACGTAAATAAGTATTGCAATAGCAGATTTTTTTTTCTATATTTTTCCTTCACACATTAAAAGTTTTGACTAACAATTATATCATCGAAGTGCAGTCGATCTATTAAATAGACACACCAGCCGAGTGTAACCACTTCAGTCAATCACGTGTCGAGTTCATCGATCATCCGTTATTTATTACTGTGAGGAAGGTAGATTTTACACTCACTTACCGATTTTTCCATTGCTCACCGTAAGTTAAGAGGGAAAATACATACGCCCTCGCCGGATATCTCTGTGTGGTGCGCGAGATGAACGTATATTGATGAGATATTGCAGAACCGTAAATAAACAGTTAACCACACAGCTGTGTTTAAGTATATTTATTAATTAATATACACCAAGTTATCGTTTACCCATAACGCATAAACAATTTGATGTAATCACAGTAATTGGATTAAAACAGAAACCAGCATGGTTTTTTTGATATTGTGTTATTGTTTTGTTGTGTGTTGATTTTTTTTAACGATAAATAAAATTTTCTGGCCTCAAATCGAGTTATACGAGGTTATATATACTGACTTAAACTTTTACTCATATATTACTATGAGGGAGTGATGTAGGTTGTGTACATAACTATTGCATAGTTTGTAGACATTGCTTGGTTCTATTGCAACGTAGACTTCGAGCTTTTGTATCATACTAGTAACCAATCGTCGCTTAGCTTCAAGAAACCTGCGGCTTACGGTTTTAAATAATACCCACGACCGAAATAATTGCTATTGATATTTACCTGCGGAAAAGCAATCAAAATTGTTTACTATCCTTTTAACAAGGTATCCATATTCAATTTTATTTGCTATTAAGCGGAAACAGATCCATTTTCCGAATTGAAAAGTTTATTTTACATTGTAGAACACCTTTTAAGTGGCTTGGAAATAAACGAAACCCTAATATCCTGAACTTTGGTAGTTGTGTAAACAAGTAATGTTTACCGTTTGTTATTGGTGTTTATATCTGTAAATGAATGTTATTACCGTCAATGCTGTCATAACAACTCTTCTTGTTTTTCAAGCGACTACCAAAAAGGGATGAGGTTCTCAATTAATTTGTATTTTTTGTTTGTTACCTCATAACTCCGTCACTGTATAATTATGAGTCTAGATTATATTTGTGTAAGGGCCATTTTTCTGTATTTACCTGACAGATTAATGTTATTACTGTCAGTGCTGTTTCGACTTTTCGTTTCCTTTTGTTATTATCTTGGGATATGTTTTGTAGGTGCTCTTTAATAAACCAAATTAAGTATACCACCTACTCATATATAAAGCGTATTTAATGCCGAGACCCTTCATTTATAACCTTGGAGAGAATATGATTATTTTTTTGGTTTATCTTCTATATTCATAACTAGCAAATGCCCTCGGTTCAATTCAGAAAAAAATTACCTTAGATTTAAGAGCTCTTGTATTGAAGGACTGAGATTTTCTCATTATATTAATTAGAAATACATGTATTAATTTCTAACTTTTTTATTTGTGGACGGATTGCAATGAAATGACTATAGTCGATAGTATCAGGCGTTACTTTGCGGAAATGCATTGTTATTAAATTATTATTAATTTACTTTGCAACAATCCGCGAGCACAATGTATGATGGTATATACTTCTATACATGCATAGAACCTCCCTCCCTCCCACAAAGGATAGCATGCGTTTATGATAAATAAAAGTGTATACCAAAATAACATACCTACCGTCACCAACACATGTTTCGCTCCGAAACGGAGCATCATCAGGCTGAGGTTCATTAACTACTTATAATTTAATGAAAAAACTTTAAACTTTTAATAATAGGTGACGTTTACTGCAATACATTAGTAAAAACCGTAATGAAATCGAATAGGCTGTTTCTGAGATTAGCGCGAACAAACACACAGACAAACCGACAAAAATTCCAATAACTATTGTTTTGGGTTCTATTGTATTAATTAAGGCCCCTTATAGTAGTTTTTGTCATCCTCAATGTAAAGAAAGCGATCAGTTAGAATTTTATTATATGTAGGTACAGATAAACGAACACTGTGGTGAAGACGAGCCTGAGTATTTTTGAAAACTTTAAACGTACCTATAATACGTACCGTATTATTATCGGCATAGATCGATTGATAGAGGTCAAAATATTTTTTTTGGGAATATTTGTAACGGACCATCCTAATACCATTGAACAGCTTAAACTGAAACTTGGAATATTTACCTACAACTTATGTTATGTACGAATTTGTATTGCAATGTCATTTTGATGATATTATGTCGTATAGCCAGCGCAAGGTCGACGTCCGTTTCTCGCAGCATAACTGCTTTGTTTTAGTGCCGAGGTTTCTGTTAGTTTTATTACATATACAAGTATTTTTTTTACGTAAGATAAGTTAATGCTTGACAATAATTCCACCAGATGGTAAGTGGTGATGGAGTCTAAGATGTTGAACGTACTAACTTATAATATCCTATGCACTCTCCTCTTGAAGACTCTCACGTCGTAAGTAGCCGAGAACACCAACGCGGGCAAGTTATTCCAGTCCTTTGCACTGCGGATAATTAATAAAGACGCAAACCGCGTCGTCCGTGCTGGTGGTGCGTCTACTACGAAACAGTGGATACCTGCCAATCGTCGAGTTCGTCGAGTGATGGGGGAATTAATTTGAACAATACCTGTGTGCACACTCTGCAAAATGTACTCTATAGAAGACCGAGAGCCTGACAACCTTGCGCTTGTGCTCAAGGCTTTGCCGATTGGTTTCAACCAGATCTGGGTCACCAATAAACCTCTTTGCACGCCTCTACATCGAGTCCAACGCAGATAGATGACATTTGGTAGCACCAGCCCAAATGTGACAACAGTACTACACACTCAGGTACGACACCTGAGCATTATACAGGATTAAAAGCTGATTCGGTGTGAAGTACTGCCTCACCTTCTCAAGGACCTCCAGTTTTCTTGCAGCCGTTTTAACCTCAGACTCGAGGAAGTGACCAAAGTTGAGATTCGACGAAACTTCAACTCCCAACAATTGAAGACGGTCAGTGCATTCCAAGGATACATTATGAAAAGTAGGAGCCAAGGTGAACGGACTCCTCTTGGCGTTGAACATACACGTCTGTGTTTTGAATCTCATAAGATTGGCATCGCAACATACGGTCACTGCCCGAAGTGTGAGACTCATACGTTCCACCATAGTCTCTCTTTCGGACGGCATTTTGTCTCTACTGGCCCGAGGTTTTAGAAGGTATCTCTCCATAGGTACCGGGCTTGAGCAGATAATTGATGTGCAACAGGAATAGGGTAGCGAACAGAACGGACCCCTGAGGAACTCCTGCGTTGGTAGTCATCGATTGCGACGAACAACCATCGATGAAAACTTGGAGAAACCGTTCGTTCAGAAAGTCCTTTAACCAGACGATAAGGCCAGAGAATATACCATACGCTAAAAGCTTGCTTATTAGGCTAGCGTTTCAGACCCTGTGGAAAGCCTTCGAGAGATTGAGGGAGACGGCGAGCGCCTCCCCGTTTTTCTCGAGAGCCTCGCCCCATTTATGAGTAGCATACGCTACAAGGTCCCCAGTTGACCGCTTTCAGCGAAATCCGTACGAGATCGTTTTGTTCTTGGTATGCCATGGGAATCGAATTATAACTATAATTTATAACTCATTTACACTTTTTAAGATTTGCAGTTTTTAAAAATAATTCACTTTAATATCTACTTCGATACAATACAAACAAGAAACTTTTTGTTACAATATCCTAGAAAGTTGATCAGCTCCCGCCGGACGAAGGAGAACATTGTCCTTTAATTAAACTATTTTAAGTGAAAATTTTAAATTACATCGCTAATAAGCTGTTGGATTTGTTCATGCGAATATAAAGTCCCGAAATTTCAATTCCAGAAAGTATCTTTAAGATATCGCGCGCATCGCCACCGAAACGCAAACTAAGTTGTCCCCTAATTGGAACGCAGCCAAGCGCAGTTTTATCCAAAAGTTTGATGTTTGTTACAGCGAAGATGATGATTTGCGAGATTTATTAAGTGGACGTAGCGAATAAGAATTAAGTTAGTATGTTATTATATAATAACATACATATGTAGTACAGATTATTTTAGTGTGGCCTAATTTTCACCCTGGCTTTATATTAAAAGTTAAAATACAAATTTAGTAATTTATAAGATAAAATAAAACAAAAATTTATATTTTTGAAAAGGTCATTTTTATCAGACCTGATTATTTTAGGAGTCAAAAAATTTCTTCTGATTTTTTTAGTATATACATACTGAGGTATATCTTTATACTTACAAAGAATTTTTTCATTCCTTGTCATATAAATAAATAGGAAATTTCTTTGGTAACACACAAGCTATTGAAGGGCCCAGTTTTTGGACAAGATATTATCAGTCGTTCGAGTATCATTACGAGGTTATTCTTATTTCTAAACATAACTTTTAGAATGTAGATGGGCTTTCACGTTTTAAATCCGAGTAATTGGCTGAACATCAAACTACTGACCAGTTGTTGTTCCTTTAATTTACTCGTAAATTCCTAATGTATATTCCGGTGTTGCTGCGACCATAAGTTGTTCGTTACACACGAAGCGCGCGACGTCGCTCTAATTGCGACACGGCCAACCGAGGCGCTCTAGATAACTACTTAGCCAGCTCCTAATATTAATCGATCCGGAATGAGATGGGTTTATTGAATTAAGTTACTTCGTTCATCTATAACAATTTTAGACGGATACGACGTTTAGGATTTCTTTTTTATAGAATAAACGAAAGTCATTGCGACTGCGACTATATTTGATCGCTTTGCCTGGAAAATGTCATTTTCATATAATGACACTTGATGTTATTGCCAAAAATAAAGTTGTCTTAAAAAAATTATACATATTTTTTATAGTCGATTGAATTTTTTTGGTTCGATGGTTTTTGACGCCGGCAACGCCAATTATGTCACTCTGTTTCAACTCAGTGGTAATATGTTTGTAACTAAATTTATATAGCACTAAAGTTTTGTTGATAACACGAGTTGCCGTGTGTTGTCATAGCGCCAGTGCTGCCAACACTCGGGTCACGTTCCGCGTTCTGTTTAGTAACGGTATTCATGACTGTCTACTACATAATACCAAAAAGATCAAAGTGAGAATAGTAGGTCATAGTTATATAGTTTTTGTATCGTTATCTATACATATAATAAAATCTAACTGATCGATTTCTGTACAAGAATAAAAAGAATATATGAGAAAACAATAATTATTAGAATTTTTGTCTGTATCGGCGTCAATTTTATAGCGTGGCCAAGGAATTAAGAGACTGTATAACTACTTAAAACTGTAATTCCACAAGTATTACGAAGGATGTGAAAATTAACTGTCAACAACACTTAAAAGAAATTATCTTGCGTATCGCGCGGGAAGACGGTGCCTACATGACAAGTAGGACCACACCTTATGTACTATGAGGAGACGCGCTACCTGTTTGTCTGTGCGTTTGTACGAGATGCGTGCGTCCGTTACGGTTCACTAATGTATGCAGTAAGCAACACTTAATATTTAAAGTTCGTATGATTTCAATTTGTCCATAACTAAAAAAAGTTATCAATGAATATATGTATTTCTAATGTACAGAACGAGAAAAGCCCAGTGCGATTTCTAAGCGTAATGTACTTTTTCTGAAGTGAAGCAAGGGCAGTTTGCTAGTCAGTCATATATGTAAAATTATACATAATTGGACGCCTAGAGTAGATTAAAAAATAAATTATAAAATTTCATTTCATTCACACATACAACACAATATAATGTTTACGAACTATCGTTATCATCAATCGGGAAATTATTATTTTATTTATAAAGAAGCCGTTATTTTTGATTTGTAAATCAAATATAGCACAATATCGATTATTAATATAATCCCGATCCCAGGATCCCCGGGATCCCCGGTCCCGATTTTCTATCTGGTAAAAGGAACCTTAGAAATGGAAAGCAGAAATAATTATAAGCTAATAATAATTATAAACTAGAATTTTGCAGTAATATTATTCAGTTTGAAATTCCCCGAACATTTTCTAAAGTGAATTCATGCAGAAGTGCGCATGCAATTACAGAGGTCCGGGATTCGTATTTTAATAGCTGCGGTCAAGATTTGAGTCCAGACTGCACATGCTGCATCGCCAGCGGAAATGTTTAATATCGCCCTGTATTGAGAATTCGGGAAAACGTCCCAAGCCATGTTGCACGTAACATTTCGAACACTAGAAAATATACTCTGCCGAATTAACAAGTACTTGGTAAACAAGCCACATGTGTCCGGTAATACCCAAGCTCTCGCTCGGTGTGGTAAGGAAGTGAAATATTATCTAACGTTGGCCCATCGGCTGCGTTAAAATGAATCGCAGCAATAACACTCATAGCTGAAAGTATGTATTTATGACATTACTTCATATATTAATATTCACCTTGGAGTGAATTATATGTTAAAACGTACGCACTGAAAATAAACAATATGTATATAGTGACACTGCAGACGAAAGCGCGCGGTATAATATCCATTGTCCGATGCAACTGTTACATGATTGTAAATTACACGCGTAGAAAATAGCAAATATGGTAACCACAATATAAATTTCCAAGAATATTAAAAAAATGGGTTGATGAAGATATACAATTTAGCCATCACATACAATCGAGCAGTAGAATTAACATTTACTTCATATGCTTTTGTCTCCGTTGGAGATGCAGTGATGATAATATTAATTAAGTAAAGGTTATATGTGCAAAAACATTAAGGTACATTTTTTTTATCCTAAAATAATATTCCTTAGGATAAATATGTACTTAATTTCAGTATCATCGTTCATTGTGTAAGCGTGGAAGTAACGATAAAAACATAATAATGTTCTGAAACATTAGCTCAGAAGACTTATAAATGATTTTATACCACCCACCGCGGTCCCGGGAAAATACATTCATAAACCAATAGGTATATGCGAACGCGTAACATATGTTAGCAAACATCTATAAAATAAGGATATTGCCAATATAATTCCGGAAGGAATAACTGCTTCAGAAGCGTGGAACGGATTATGCGGGCTCATAAAACTACTGTATATTCAGAGAAATACTGTACATTCGATGAGAAGAATGAAGAAGAAAGAAGTTTTTAGCGGCTAATTGCAAAATATTGCAACATATGGCATTACATAATTATTATTCTTTATTTTACATGTTATACTAAGTACTTGACTATGTTATTTGTTGGTATTGTTTTGGATAATAAGTGCCCTAATTCAGTGAAAGCTCATTATTATTATCATTCACTGTTGACTTAGAGTAACACATATAATTCAATCAAAAATATAACATGATCATAGATCAACGTTGCAGTAGGACATGATGGTGAAGAAGCGGTTCCTTGGCTGTTTTCTTAGGTAGTAAAGTCGGTTGTACCCCAGGCGCCGTAGACGTCAATGAGCAGCGGTGAACGCTTATCATAACGTTTGGCAACTATAACTATAATAACATGTGGGCGTATAAGTGGCACTATCGACTCTCGAGTCCAAGCTCCCCCTGTCCAATGCTCGTGATATATTGTACTGACCAACAGACGAAGGAAATGGCCAACTGTCTCTCCTGCTGGTGATCGCCGAGTTCTGTAACATCAAGCTTAATCCTGAGGTATTGCAGGGCGATATTTCAGCCACCTACTTAGCTATCAGTCTCCTAAAACCGAGTGTGAAGCACACTTTCACTGACACAGGCAAAAATGATTTCGGTTTGTCGATCACAATATAGTAACAATTTCGATCGGTGATTCGCGAATTGGTGTACGATTTCTACGTTGGCCACTATCTGTGGCAGATCTATATCAGCGTAAAAAATTTAAAGGTCCATAAGATGCAATCGGACATCCACAATAGTGGAACTCATTTAAACAGGTCGTGCCCCTTATTTTGATGTTTCATGTATAGTATCATCCACTTTCACAGGTAGGACGTAAGTATAAACTTTTGTAGTACTGTGATATTCATTAATATATTCAAATGTAGACGATTCTGAAACAAATCATGTCCATCTAGGATCCATCGTTACCACCAAGTACGTGAATTTAATTTGCAAGTCTTCTGTGACCACAGTACAGTAGCGAAATCATGAGGTAATGAGGATTGTCGGCTGTGAATAACTCTTCAAAAATGATATCCTCTCCCTCAAACTTTTTAATGAATTGAAGAAAAGAAGTAAATTGAAATGAACCATTGCATGAAAAAAATTTAAGCAGTAAAGTTTCTGTTTAAAATAAAAAAAAAATGGTTAGTATTATTATGAAATACTAAATTATTTTTCCTATCGATGTATAATTAATCCTTTTAAAACTTTGACTTTCCGAACGTCTCCATGTGCGAGCTTTCACTTGGATTGCAGTTGATAGATATGCATAAATGAGGTCTTCTGATTTAGATTTTGCATAGTGTTGCCACTTTACACCATATACTAAATTTCAATTTACTACATTCACATCAATGAAAAAGCTGCAAGGATTGCATTTTTTTACAATATATTGTGTAATCGGGTACAGTCCATAATTCAAGTTCCTAAAAATCGCACATTGCTCGTATTGGAAGCGTTTTGCAGTCCGATACAGCCTCGCCAGATTTATAGCCACATTCAAAGCTCGAAAGTTGATCTGTAACTACACCTGGGCATTTTTATTCCCTAGTCGCTGATGCTGTAAAAATGTTATACAAACTAGCAGGCCCTGGTGCGTACAATGAACATGGTAAAATACTATTATGTTGGTCGTAAATGTCATGTCAACGTCTAACAACAACTGTGATATAATGCTTAATTTAACGCGAGGGACTACCCAACGAAATCAATTCATGACTGTGTTCGACGTAACTTACTCAGCGTTAAGGCGCTTCAATAATTAGAAATAAAAAATTTATTACACTTTTCGAATATGTTTTTTTAAATTTTATACCATCACAATCGGTTGACATTTACATTTGCAATCGAATGAGAAGTTATTCCATACAAAGTGTCAATCGTGAACAACATTATTTACTGGACGAAAAATAAAGTTGTCTAGAAATTTTAAATTATAGAGTGAAGCGGAAAGCCAAGAGCTCTCAGCCGAGAGTTCGTGAGTGCATGTGTCTGACACTGTGGACATAGCATGACCTGTGAATGGACTATATCTGTCTAGGGAACGTTGTCTTTCAATCTTTGTGTTCCATTTCCTGAAGTAGTATAATAAAATGGAGGTAAATTGTGGTACGAAGTCTAGGTGGCGCGAGATGAGGTGAAGGTAAAATCGAAAAATACAAAGATGCTGCTAGAAATACGGAATGACTGTTAATGAAAGAAATTATACACTTATAATATTAAAAATATTGGATTAAAAAACTCCGGTTTCTTCTTAGAAACAAAGTATCAAACTTACTAGTACTTAGTATCAAAAATAATGTGCAGGCGTGCATTTGGTATTCGGTAAGTACTCAATATATTTTTTCTAGCTATTTTATATTTTATTTTATATTTTAAATTGGTCAAACATAAAGTATTAATAACAATTTAATTTGAATAAAATAAATTGTTAAATATTAATAATGCGTGAGGACCCCGCAGGTTCTTAGCAGTGACCGCGTCTGCCGAGGCAAACATATGACTGATAAAAGTTTATTTTTAGACCGTGGGCATTCGTGATTGTAGAATTCCCGTATATGGTATAAATGGTCACTTTCTATATGTATACCAGTAGTCCGGGATGACATGTCCGTTCTCGCCTACGACTCTCACGAAACTGCCCCCTGCTTACCGTCTATTTCAGATATGCAAGTCTTACCCTAGTTTGAATAGATATCACTACATTTCTACCTTCACTGGATTACATAAACATTACAGTGATGTAAGTAAACAAAGAAATGAGAATCGTACTGCGGGGGTGTGAGTGCGTGTCTATTTATTTATAGTAACATTTCGAATAACAATATTTCATATGCTTTTTTATTTAACAAAATTCAACTTAACAGAAGTTTAAAAATCCAACTGGATATGACATCACATACCACAAACGCTAAGTCCTGCAGCGTCGGACACAAGCGGTGTTCGGTAAGAGTACAAACACTCGGGCGAGTGGCTCGACGGGACTGAAAGTACGATGTGAACGAGTTAGTCGACACTCCGGGTGCAAGTTTTTATCATTACCTTCGTTTGTGGCACAAATTTTACTATATTGGTTTTTGAACTTGATAGCGTTATAATAGTCATAATTATTAAGTCAGATGAAAAAAATGTCATAATAATTTTAAAAGTACCAGTATATGCGTATAAAAGAAAATGATTCAAGTTTTAGGTGTATTTTTTTTACTTTTATCATTGAGGTATCTGTATATTAGTATCTGTATATTATCTGTATATTAGTTTCCTTATATTTTTATTTCATTGTTTAAGACTCAAAGTGTATATATATTTGTTGTTTGTATATTTTGAAATATACATTTTTTTAATTTAATGAAAGTAGTAATAGAGTAGTAGCAGTATTGTGTAATAAAAAGTCAAACAATTGAAGAGATGTGGACGATGATGTCTTTAAGTTAGAATAAGGGGAAGTATCGATAAGAACATAATTGCCTATGTGAAATGTAATATTCCAAAAATGTACTTTCAATGTTTGAAAAAGACTACGCTATTACCTGGTCTCAACGATATTGTAAATAAAGGGTAGATCGACTTCCCTAACACAATTTTGAGTAATGTACACCCAGCCTAGTGTTGTCATTGAGTTTCAGTCAAATTTTATACCTAGAAGGGGTATATCTAGATTATAAAAAATTAAAAACATTTTACGATTTTTTGATATGCTTAATTTTTCATTTCATTATCATATGATATTATACGACCCCATAGCCCAGTTGGTAGTGACCTTGACGGTCGAGTGAGATCTAGAGTTCGATTCCCGGCCGGGGCAGACATTTATGTGTCAGATAAATGTTTGTTCTCGGGTCATGGGTAATGTAATGTCATATGTGTGTATGTCCGTGCCACCCGCAACACAGGGAATCCTAGTACGGGGGTGTGAGTGTGTAAACATTTATTTATGATTTGTATTATTATATGCAATGTGAAAAGAGTGAAAATTTAAATAAAGACTAGTAAGTACAGACGCTTTCTGTTAATATTTAATTACTTCATAAAAATGGTTTTAATTTGTAACAGAACTTATCACCGGTATAGTAGTTAAGTAATAATATTCTATAGTAATACGTAGGTTCAAGAAGGTTTGCCGAAAAACAATAGCGGCCATAAAAACCGGGTACTCATAAGCAACAACTTCGAGCACCTCAAATGATTCTAGCCCTTGTCTTGTGCAAGGGCGAATAGCGCGTACACGTTTTCTTTATTACCTGCATTATGGTCTATCGTTTACTGAGCCAAGCGACGCGTATTGAAACGAATAGCGTAGAGAGTTCTGGAAGGCCTGAAAAACGATATAAATAGCGGGCAGGGTCACCCACGGGTCATTCAGATCTCAAACATAAAAGCGAAGTGTCCTCTCCCTTTGAAGGGAAACCTCAGATAACGAGTGCGACTGCGGATGTTGAAGTGCAAAAAAGTAAAACCACTTTATATTTGTCGAACTTGTGTTATTCCGACACGTAACATTATTTTATACATTTTAATCTAAGGTCACAGTAAAGATGTGTTGCTGAGGTTCTTTTAATAGATTTATAATAAGCAATTATATATGAAAAACTGAGGTACAACTAAACAGTTATCAATAGTACCTTCGTTTTCAATAAACGGAGGCTCTCGAAAGCTTCTTCAAAAACAAGCAAATAAGTTGATAGAAAAGCAAAATAAAATTCCCTTTGCAGAACCGAGAAACGCAAACCGTTTCGTTTCGCTCCAAACTATCACGATTTTCAGGAATTCAGAGGTGGAAAAACAAAATTGTCGCACCTACCCGTCCTCTTCAATAGATAGGTGTGGGGGCAATGTTACCCCCCTAGTACACCCCAACCAGGCTAAAGTGAAAAATTCATTTTCCAATACGGACATTGCCGGTTCGTGAACAGAAACCAAAGGGCATTCGAATGGAGTTTATTCTAAACAAATTCTGCGGTTCAGATACTTAAAACTGTTCGAGCGAGGAGTTGAATAAATTTTACGGGCTTCAAAACGAATTGGGCTGAATTTTCGTTGAATTGTCTACCACGGTATAGACGGTTATCGATAAAGAATCAGCTAAGTTAAGAAGACTTATTAAAACTTAACATATCAGATGATCGCCTTTAGTCTTAGCAGAAATAGTTTTATAAAGTAACAATGAAATATAGTTATGTATTCATATAATGATTTTCTATAAAATAACAGATTTTGGCAATGTAACTCGTTACGGCTATCGACATTAGCAGCATTATTGTACATTTAAATAACATACATGAGATGCACAGCTCGAACAGTAACTTTCCACGATGTAATATTTTCGGGGAACACAAGTTGGTTCGTTGCATGTGTTAATATCTCTCACTCCATGTTCTGAAAACCAATGATACAATATAACCACAGAACCTGAGGCTCAGCGAGGAACTGTTGTACGAATTGTCTTAAACATACCTTTTCACGTTAAGCATACAAGTTTATTTCTAAATAAAATCAAAGTATTACAACAATTGCAGTGAACTTAAAATAAATTGAAACAGCCATTACTTTTTACTGTAAATCTATATGAAGCCGCGTACTATTTCTTTACTGGAAACTCATTATAAGAGAAATAGTTATTTTGTTGTCACCGCCGTCAGGTTCTAGAGAAAATGGAATTTCACACAGAAAAGATTTACTTTTGCTGTAACTGTGATCATTAACACTTCAGAAAAATTATTTGTTTTTTATCATGAGACTAAAATTTGAGTTATGAAGTCAGTCTGCAAGTACATCCGGGCCAGTTAGAATAAATATGACGAGGTAAAAAAGAATGAGTACACGGAACCGTTCCAAATTTTTATTAAGAAAAATTGATTTCTCTCTGTTCATCTATTCGTGAGGGTTGCTGGGGAAGGTACTGAATTATATTTATATTTCTGATTTGTAATGAAAATTGTATCCAGCTTTACACGTCGTCTTATACCTCGGGTATCAAACGATTAAACCATACTCAAGTATGGACATAATAGCATACGCGTTAAAGAGCAGTAGAAGGGTTGAGCTATTTGTGAAATCGTTTCTTGTTCTTAGTATAAAGCCAAGCATGCGATAAGCCTTGGGGATAATATTGTTTAAGTGTTGAAAGTTAGCTTTTCATCAAGTACAGTCCTTAAGTCTTTTACCTCCTTGATCCAATACCCGGGGTATTGGTGGTACGTTCGAATTAGTGCTTATTTATTTTAAGTGAATTGGACTCCTGGAAAAAGATATCACATGACATTTCTTTGTATTTAGCGATAAGTAATGAATAAATTGCAATAAGTAATAAAATTATTAAGATCGTTTTGCATTTTTGAGATACCGGTAGATAACAAAACAGATAAAGCGACTCGTCATCATACGTAGCAACTCCAAGGATTAAACTAAATGATATATACCTCTATGAGGGGCAAAATAAGTAAGCTAACGTCATTGCCTCGTCCATTTAACTTACGTTACTTACTTAGGAGTGTTTGAAGGTAGATTCCTTTTTTTGAATAGCTGATAAACGATCAGACAAGCCAAGAGAAGTAAGAAAGGGGTTTACCATTTTTTTTTACACGAAATAAGTTAATGCGTGACAACAATCCCATCTGATGGTAAGTTGTGCTGAAGTCTAAGATGTTGAACGCACTAACTTATAATAGCCTATTCACTCTCCTCTTGAACACTCCAACATCGTATGTAACCGGAAACACCGACACGGGCAGGCTTTTCCAGTCCTTTGCAGTGGGCATAATAAATGAGAAAGCAACGCGACGTCCGTTGTTCGATGGAGGAAAGGTGATGGGGGAATTAATTCGAACAATACCTGTGCACTCTGCAAAATGGACCCTATAGAAGACCGAGAGGCTAGCAACCCTACGTCTGTGCTCAGAGGTTTGCAGATTGTTTTAAACCAGATTTGGGTCACCAACGAGACCCTTTGCACACCTCTCCATCGAGTCCAACGCCCATATACTTTAGTAACACAAAAGCGTCACTAATACGTTATTGGCCGAGAACGAAGAAAAAATAAATAAAGTACTGTTCTCAAGCACCCACCCAGCAGGAACACGACGAGTCTTTTAGTGGCTGATTCAAGCGGGAGGTTGGTAGTTAGCCAGGTAGGCTTCATGGAAAGATAATATTACAAGTAATAAATTGATGAATTACGCGAAATCATGCCACCAATTAGACCGGCTTCTGGCGTCTTTTATAACACACACTTCTGCCAGCATGGGGTCGATGCCTATATTCTAGTCCACC
>DWPT01002403.1:0-16232 GCA_018251895.1 Agathymus mariae mariae | reverse complement strand
GGTGCACCTGGTGTCATACGGACAAGCCAATAGTGTTAAATCTCTTCTTTGGTAAAATTAGATCCTCGATAAAAGTGGTTATTATAAATTGGTACGTATATTTACAGCTGACGAAGACGAATGGACGGAAGAAGGTCACGAGGAAGATGTTACTGAGGATGACATAGGTGAAGAAGAGCACGTAGACGGTGTTGCTCAGGATCAGCCTGGCGAAGACGATATGGATAATATGGACGAAGTTGAGGACGCTGGATCGAAAGAGCCGCTTGGAGGTCAGTTGACAGATATTTATCCTAACATAAATATAAGATTATATAAGACTCTAGGATTTTTGCAGAAAAATATGTAAAGTTACAGGTTAAAATTTTGACAATTAATCCTTTTCTAAGAATTCTCCACTTCTTTTTCCTTCCATACGAAATTTCATGCATTTAAAACAACCTTCAAATTAATTTTTCAGTCCATCACAAATACTTCTTCTTCTTACTTGCTGTTACGTTGTTATTATCGCATTTTTCAATAATAATAATACCGCTTGCAAGCAACAATTTCAGACTCTGTGATTAATAAAATAAAAAAATAACACGTTGTACTTAACTAGTATTTAACATACAATAGGTGTAAGTGAGGCTAAATAAACTTACAAACTTTTTTCTTGCCAGGTTACTTATTGAAACGGTACAGTTATTTAACATTTCGCCTCTAACGCAGCTGTCCAATACATAAATTTGGGGCACGCAACTCTCATTTGAAGCACATTAGAAATGAATTATCAATTGCTTTAATGGTGAACATAAACGTCGTGGGAACCGCTGAGTTCTTGGTAATATATGATTTTAAAATTATACATTTTTAATGGTCCAAATCAATATGGAATGGATAAATACAAAAATCTTGAGTAATCGTTACAATATTAATATTATCAGTTATGATTTCAAATAATCTGAAAAAGACCCCCAGTACGTTGGATTGTGGTTTGAATTCTTGTGATTATTTGTATTATATTAAATTTATTATAGAATATTATTTTAAATTTACTGTCTGACTTTAATTTGCTTTCCACAAGACTGAAGTATTAATTTACACGTAAAATTTATAACCTAAAACAATATACAAAATGTATTCGTCAAATATTTTAAGTGTAATGTTTCTAAACCCTAAAATATTTTTTATATGATAAAAATAACGACTAATGTCATTCTTTGCGAGGTCTCTATGCGAAGTGGTGATAAAATGAGCCAAGTTGCAAAGATTAAAAATAATACATAACAAAAGTTTAAAATTTACTAATTTCAACGAAATATAGTTAACTTGTATTACGGTCATTTTTCGTATCATTCAAGTGAGTAGGATGTAGACCGTGGATAATTGCCTGTTCAGTGTCGAGGTAAGCACGATGCGTGACAGACGGGATGACACTGAAGCATGAGCCTCCACAGTTGACTTATAGCATCGTTATTGCAATGGTTTTTCCTATGCAGCTGACTCATTACAGAAATTCTGCTAACTAGTTATTGATTTCAATCAAAAACAAAACAATTAACACCCATATTACACAACGGGCATGTGTTGACTCCCAAATCCAAGGACGATGCTGATATCGAAAGGGAACGGAAGGCGTTGTCAGTGAAAGCGAATATGCTGGCTCGCAGGTTTACTCGTTCGAGCAGCGTTAAGACAACACAAGTATTGCACAAATTTTTACACGTGCAACTTGTAGGCCAGGCACTCTCAAAAATCTTACAGCTCCCTTGGGTTTCGATACAAAAATGCATTCAGGGTACTGTTGGAATTGCCTCGTTTCTGTAGTGCATCGGGGAGGTTCACGATGGCTCGTGTCGATTATTTCTACGCTACCATGCAAAAGACGACAGACTGAGGGGGGGGGGGGGCATCACAGCAACTAAAGACGATCACTAGCAGGTTAGATTGCAGATATATGAGTCACTGTGATGCCATTGTTAATCCAATTTAGAAGCAGTAACTCATTGAGGTTAAGTACTATCACAGTTTTTAAGTTTGTGACTAACATGAATAAGTTCAGTTGCTCGAAATAAAAGTTTATTACTATCAAAAACCAAAATGGAAATTATATTAGAAAAGGTCCATTCATGAGCGTAAGAAGGTTTTGACATTTTATACAAGAGAACTGTTTATTCATGGTAAACTGAAAATATATTAAGAGATCTCCTTAGAGAGAGAGAGAGAGGTCTGGAATCGATAATAATATGTTCGTTCTAAAAGGACGATTGCGTCACTAATTATTGTTGACGGTATTAACGACAATGGTATTATTATGAAATAAACCGGAATGCAAATATACCAAATAACTATTAAAATCTTTTGAGGATATTGATAAACGATTAACTTCCATACTTACGAATGGAAATGGGTAATGTGATTATGTTAATTGAAATTATACAATTTGTGTGTAATGCTGATTCGGTTTTTTTTCAATACGCTTAAAGTCATAAACATAGTTAAAATCTACTAAAAGCCAGAGTAAAATATTACGTCTACAAAGTCGGAGCCTATAAATGAAGAGTAGGGAAATTTGCATATTTAGTGACCGAAGCTGCTCGTAACGCTTGGCGGGCGAGAGATGACACTGACACATGAGCTCGGATAAGCAATGACGTACGACCGGCTTCAGTGGGTGCGCTCAAACATGGCGTCACATCTTTGTGAGATGCGCTAACCGATGCGTATGTCATATCGACTATAAGTTTTGGTAGCCTGTAATTAATGGTATGTTTCATTCGAAATAATTAATAACGATGCTTAAATTTGGACATTTATTCCTAACCTGGTTTAACAAGATGATGTAGGTACGTGACGATTGGTTTTAAATGAATTCTACTGCGTAATAATAATATTTAATTGATAAGTAACAGAGATACGAACAATTAATTATTTAGGTTAGAATCTACTTAACGTCACCCTTAAAATGATTAACTAGATTCCCAGACATTGAGTCCATGTTCGATATTGTTATCATTTAATATTTTCTTACGATCTAACTGGGAACATCTTAAAAACTATGTTTACATATCAAATTGGATGCAGAAATAGCATCTAGTTGATGCGTAGTAATTCAACAGAGATTGATCGAGTCGCTGCAGCGGCGTGTGCACCCAGCACTTTGTCACCCGTCAAGCGCATTCGCGGCTGCACACAATTCACTGGCCTCGCTGCCCTCCCTCATTTATTGCTGGATTAGGCAACACTATCTACTGAAGCGTGTAGCAAAGTGTGAATCGTAAGCGATGACGTGGATTCTACACTTGGATGACTTAATAGCAGTCGTTAAAGCTTTATTGGGGACGTGTCTAACTTTCGACATTTGGGTTTGGCCACTAAACTGGACTTTGGTATATTTTCACCATTAAAATTATTTTAGCTTTGCTTGGTTCAAATAAAAAAAATATAATTTTTCGAATCGATTATGGTTTGCAACAAGAATCGTGCATTCATAGACGGAAAACCGGATAGATGGATAAAGCGCATCACTATCGTCACATCACGCTGATGGGAACCACATCACCAGTAGAGAGATGATAGCTATCTTAGCGCGCTTTTGATTGGTGTAGAAATTTTGTGTTCGGAAAATGAACAATTGTACATAGTTTTTGTTTATTAGTGTGTGTAAAG
Source organism: Agathymus mariae mariae (assembly GCA_018251895.1). Taxonomy (NCBI): domain Eukaryota; kingdom Metazoa; phylum Arthropoda; class Insecta; order Lepidoptera; family Hesperiidae; genus Agathymus; species Agathymus mariae. Next base: position 12,581 of record DWPT01002403.1, on the reverse strand, counting down.
TTTTGACACTAAAATATGAAATTGCACATGAGTAAATTCACAATCACAACCTAAACGGGCGGAGAACAAAACGACAGTCACAATAAATTTTCACTTGTGTTGAGCAAAATTTGCATGAGACTTTAAGAACAAAAACCCATTTGTTTAAAACTTTCTGTTATAGGCTTCAAAATGAAAGGTATTTTGTAGAGTGGATTATTTAAAAGGAGGGAGCAATAGTCTATGCCATGGTATATAGTGTACAGTTACATGATGAGTTTATATCGGCTTGTTATTTATTTAGTTTTCACGTCGTATGGACTTTAAGTGGTATATTTGACGATGTTATATCTTACTTTATAGTTACTTTACCTGCTCGGCGAGGGCCCTGGGTTCGTTATACGGCCAGAGAAAGAGTAATATGTTTAATATTTGTTCTCTGGTCCTTTAGTTGTTTGTGAAGTGGACCTTAGTGGAAGGGGCCTGAGTTTACCAACGTTTATTGATTATTTTATTCGTAATATTAGTACTTAACTTGTATCAGTAATAACTGATGTATGAATGTGACAAAGTCTTCCTTTGTTATCATAAAGTAGTTAAGTAACTAGTGGGATAGAGAATAAAGCGGTTATTTATGACTAAAATTTGTGATAATGTAAAACGGTCACCTACAATTATACATTATACAATACTTATTTTTTATTATGTCAGGTTATTTTCTGGAAAAAATGATGTTAAATATACCGCATATTGTCCACCAGGATCGAGAAGGTAGTTTGCTTCTTACATTAGTAAGTGGAAAAGTTCCCCAGAGAAAGCTAAAAGTGTCAGCGAGAGAGAACCGCGGATGACACTTTCAAATTTTAATGTTAAAGAGAACTTGGTAGTTGAGAGTTTGGAAATTTGTAAAATATTCACTATCACATTGAATTGTAATGAAGAATAAAATAATATGCGTGGAACGAAAAAAATCCTGTTTTAAGATATTGCTGCTCTAATTATATAGTCTGGAGTGATTATAAAGCCACAATTAATGTTACCTTAAGGGCCCGTAAGTGCTCCGTTTCATCAGTAATTTCGTTGAAATTCGTAACGCCACTAAAATAAGGAGTAATTTTTCAGCGCAATGATCCTTGCGGTATGACACTCACGATGCGTTTTTACTACGCTTTAATGCTCTTTTTACAACTTCGTCAAAGGGTGTGGTGCTTCGATGACTGCCTTGCGGCGCGTCGCCTCCCGCTGCTTTACGACTCTTCCTCGCTTATCTGCCACCATTAGCGATAAATCTCCACCAGCCTCCTTGGACTTCAAATATTTACATGTTAATTCGTAGCCAATTCTGAACCCGAGATTATAAATAAGTTGGCCGCCGAGGTCTATAATCGACGTTAGCTAGGGTACCGCCACTTTATCTTTCACGACTCTTCAAGTTTTTAAAGCTGTCCTTTCGCTCACAAATACTGTTGTAATGATCTTTCTTACTAGATTACTTTTGATATTACCTTTTATAATAACTAAAATTAAGTTTACTTTAAAAACTTTTATGGACTTTATGAAGACCAAATTTTGGCTATATCATACATCGTATAGTGGCTTGCTGTTAGACGACAAAGGTAAAATGACTTAAATACGGTCGAATGATATTGTAATCCTAGGAACAAGAACTAGTATTTTTTTATATGCAGTAGTATTGTTATCTATTGTGTTGAAACACGCACTGTAGAAAGTTTGCTGATTTAAGAGTTGTAACGTAGACATAACTACTGACAAACGTGTATTTTGTTAGCAAAGTACCTGATATGCTGAAACATAACATTTTTGTTTATATTGTAAAGCGAGAAGACAATCGATTATTAGTGTAACAAAATATAAAAGACAATGTAAGATTTATATTGCGGCACCCTTAGACATTTCTGTCAATTACACATTGTTTGTATTCTGCGAGAAGTGCTTTACGTTTGACGGGCGCTGAAGGAATGAATAAGTATAAGGTGAAGAGGTAAGATGGACACTTTGTTCGACAACAATGCACTTGTGTTATTACTGCGGCAGCGGTCGGAAAATGAGTCATTTTTCCCAATGACAGTTCCCGTTGTCGCAGTCTCGTTGTTAGGCCAACACGAGTGTTGCGCAAATGTATTCTCTACGGGGGGAAGGGGGTGGAAGGAGCGCGGAGAGGGTGGGTCGGCGCCGCTGAGCCCGAAGTTGGGCGCGTGGGCTCGTTCCCGTGGGACCCTGTCGCAGGGACCGTACTTATCGCGCAGGATTTTTATTTATTCGTTTTCTTTATTTTATACGTTTAGTATCGATTTAGATATCCATAACTATTTTGCAGATATATTGAAATTTATGTGTTTGCCCTATATATGTAAATGTTAAGTGGTATAACATAACTAATTATGGAAATTCTTCATTCAAACGTTTATAAAAGTTGATATACCTAATTGGATTTTTTAAATGGCTCTAAGTTTTTTTAGTGGAATTAAATCGATAATCACTTCGAATATACATTAATTTGTTAATATTAAAATTATTAATCATTTTATAATGCGAGGTATTCGTAAGTAATTCTGACAACTTAGTTGGGTTAGCAATGCGAGCAATGTTGGTCGGGCGAAGGATCGCCTCGGTGTTGGCACGTGGCTAATTAAATGCCGATGTTCGAATGTTCAATCGACGGCCGGGGGTGCATTTCGAATTCCATACGACGCCGTGTACTGTGCGGCGCCTCCATGCCACTCACCACTCGCCGCGCTGCATACCTCGTTGTGCCAAGTCGACGTTCCTGAATATTCCCGAACTTCCCTTGTGACGTTGTCGATAACTCATAAACAAACCTCACAAGTAAGGGTGCTTAAAGCAAAGGCCGCTGTGTTAAGCAGATAATTTAAGTTAGATCTAATGATTTTGCATCTATTTATTAGAAGTTTTGCTTAGTACGTAAAATATTGATTGACAATAAAAATTTAACAATATCTCATTTCCGACATTTATGCAATGCCATAATTCATTAATTAATTAAACTGCTCATCTATTATTATTATTACACAATAATCGTAAGTTAATTAATATACACTTGGTATAAATTTCGGCATTTCTGAAGGCACGTCAAATTCCAGTTGTAATTGGAAAGCCAGTTCCAGTTGTAATTTAGCTTTGTCGTAGACTCTTAAGGTAGCTTTGGTACTCAGGTTGGTTAAATCTATCCATAAATTATCATTAAAGAAGTACGTAGAAGAATGCTCTAAACTTTTTGTCTTATTATCAACGCTTGGTTTAACATTTGGAGATTTTACCAAGTCCGGGGGTCGTATATAAAGCGCATTAATTTAGTATAGGCATATTCACTACCTTTTTACGGGGCAAGACTTTCGCGATAGCAAATTGATGAAGCCGATAGTAAAAAAAACAACTTATTGAGTTATTATTAATAAATCTACTCTACTAAATTTTTTACTTACTTAATAACTACACATTCAAACGAAGTAACACTTAATTATACTATTAAAAGAATTGTTTAAAATACACAATAATAAAAAAGCTTATTAAAATCGTGCGTTCTCAATTCGCCCCTGGCGGATCCCAGGTGGCGCGGCCGCAGCGTTTGGAATTATCACATAGTGGAGCGAGCGCGGGGCGGCGGCGGCGGGCGATACATTCGTCACAGGCCCAGCAGCCATTAGGCGCTTAGATATTATCAGCGCCGCCGGGGATACCCGCGACCTGCCAGCTACTGCTTAATTACTGGAAGTGTTTGTTCGCTCACTGTATCAATGCTCAATATAAATATTAAGGAACGTAATGGTTTTAAGGCACTTATCTTTTTAAACTTTATGAATGACTTTCTCGTTTATAAGTTTGACTTTTTAACTTTAAAATTGTGTTGCTAAAAAATTTTTTCAAATTAATACAAACCAATCGATTGTGTTACATTGTTTTTCTGTGAATATAATATCTTCGTAGTCCACGGGCGATTGCCTATTATTTAGTACTCTGTAGGTACTTCTCCCCTACGCGAAGTCCCAGATGGCAAGGCTTCGGCCACACTTCCTTTGTCCCTCGGGAGCTCTCGAAGTCTCGATCCGCGCACACACTCAAACCCACTTTTACTATTTCTATACAATCCACGTCTCTATCTGTATGTTTACGTTGTGTTGGTAGTTGGAAATGTGGAAAACAGACCTATTCCCGTGACGTTTAAACTTAATGATATTGTCTGGTATATACCTACCCATTTAATGTTCACTTCTACTTTGCGAGTTACTGCCGTGGCAAAATGATGTATTTTTTTAAATCACATTAATAAATTATATAAGGAAAGGGCGCCTTTTATACAGAGTTGTCGGCTTATGGATTAATAAACAAATATTGTCCGGAACGAAGCCGATAAACTAAACAGTCTAATTAGGCGATGTTAAATAATTGCTTATGTTGACACGAAATTTGGATCGGTATGCCAACCACCTTCAACTATATTATACACTAAAAACGAGTTTTTACAAAGCGTATTGCCAATTAAATTATTACAATGTTATTTTTTTTTTTTATGATAATAGCCGACAAACGAGCAGACGAGCCACCTGATGGTAAGTGGTCATCGTCGCCCATTGACATCAGTAAGACCAAAGGTATCACTGATGCGTTGTCGGCCAGGAAATAAGAAGAAAGTAAAAAGAAGGTAGGTACTGGCTCTCAAGCCCCTAGCCGGAACACGACGAGTCGTTTGGCGGCTGACTCAAGCAGGAGGGTAGTAGCTAGCCAGGCAGGCTTCACATAAAGGTAATAATACCAATAATAATATTAACTACTTAATAATAATATTGATAATATAATCTTTACGCAAAGCCCTACCACCTAAAAGTACCTACCTAAAAGCCTACCACCAAGCAATCCTTGGTCTCCTTGCAATTCTATCTCTAAAAAGTAATATTTACTGAGAATCAAAAAAACATTTTACTGTTTTGTTTCTTTGGTGGTTTTTTTATTGTGTTTTAGATATTAGGTAGATTTCTTACGATACCTATATAGTTATATAATTGAGTTGTGAAATTTCGTCCCATTAGGATTTGACCCTTGAATGGTGAGAATTCGCACATTATTCAAAAACTTTCAACTCATTAAATTTTATTGTGTGGTGTGGCATTTATGGTGTAAGAGTGATTGGACTACAATAGCAAATAATGCGATTACTGTCACTGGCGAGCGCCACAGATTCATGTTGCGTAAATTTTTGACGCCCAGTTTCGAGGAACTGGAAGCCACAGAAGAAAGAAGAAATAAAAAACATGTGCATCAAATCAAGACGTCAAAATTTAAGAGGTATCGTCTTCATATTCTAATGGGGTGAAATTTCACGGTCTATTAATTTATATAGATAAAACTAATTATAGTTTTCTTATTTAGAATTCAATTTAATTTTTGTTTAAAATAGTTTTGTATTCAAAAAATTAACTACCTTACCTTACTTACCTTACCTTACCTTAGAAAAATTACATACGGGTTCGACCAAACTTCAGCCCCCGATGAAACTTAAATCTTCTGCTTTTACGTATTAGAACTTACTCTTACTTGTTTTGTAATCAATAAAAAATTACAAAGGACAGTGCTTTGGCTAAAGCATTTGCTAACCTTGACCCGAGAACGGATACTCGACGACTGTACGTCACAAATAACGTTTTTTATGAAACGATCGAGTTTCGACCACTAAGCGAACACTATAAATAAGATAAACCTGCGAGTTTTATTATGAAACTGAACTAATCTATGTATGTATTTCTCTTCAAACCAGTAGGTAATTTAGCAATAGAATATTTAGTGTTACTCGTGATCACACTGTTGGGAAATACAAGCTGTTTGCAGTTCTCCCTCGGGCGGAGGAGATTTCTGAAAGCGACTAAACCACCCATTTTCAATGAGTCCAGTATCCCTTTTAAATTATGTGGAAAACCAGGGCATGTTATTGGTATTAAGTTCTTTTAACGTGTTTCAGATACGATGAAGTAAAGTTATACTAGAGCCACAGAGAAATTCAGAAGTCTGGTTTTCCTTACGATGTTTTGCATAATTGAAACAGATAATTTATTTAAAACATGCGTATGCCTTAAAAAATTAACGTGCGGGATTCGAATCTTGGCCTCCTCAAAAGACATTCGATCACATCACTCCTTCATTTCACGAACAAAGCACGAAATTCAAAAACTAAAAAATCACAATAAATAATAATCTACTCATTAGTTTCCCGAATACTTAGTTGAGCGGTAAAAAAGTTCTAGTACTCGCTAGATTCTTTCCCATAAAAGTAGACAATAAAGTTACCCCTTGAGAATAGTCAAAATTTACCTGATTTCTTAAATTATAGGGTAAAATAATACGATACTAAGGACGTATTTTTACATTCATTTAAAATATCCGTACTTTACATATGTAGTACATTAGAATAACGACAGCGTAGCGTTTCAAATTCAAAAACTTTTCTCCACTTGATGAGGAAAATTGAGTTTACTTCCTGTTCTAACCTCCGGAGATGTTTTTTTTGAGTAATCGCATAATATATATTACTTATCTCTTCCGCCATGACTACTCTAAGTGTATGTAGACCACCCTACGAGGAGAAATTAATATGGCATCATGCTGCCAGTCATGTAAATTGCGTAAAGGTCACGTCGATAAAACCCAATATCAGAACGCGTCGCAAACTTTTAATGACATTTGTAAAACGATGTGATGCTTTTTACACGTGTGTCTATCGGCTTTCATTTACCTATATGCTTATGGGATGCATTTACGTAGCGCCGTGTGGCGATGTCAATTAGTAGATAACAATATGAATTATTTATAATGTAATATAAGTTTTCCTATACAGTACCTATACAGCAGAATCGAAATGTTATTTTGCGTGTTTTTTTGTTATGTCAGTTAGATGCTAGAGGATATGGTCGTAATATAGTTTCTTAAAAAAAGTAGCAGCTGCCTTCTTAACATTGTTACTTTTTGTTATTAACTATATTTTGTTATTTGGTGATAGGCATATAAAAGGCGCCACAAGAGGGATATATTGGCATTAGTCAATGAAGTTTCCGGAATAACACCTTCAGTCTGAATGGCTTCGCGAAAGGTAGAGCCCCTGGGGGGCAGTATGCTCAAGGCGGCAGAAAATTAACGTGCTCCCACGGGAAATCTACTGGCAGCCTTAGAGCCTCTGCCGCCGCCGGCCGCGCCCACTCCGCCGGGATATATTTAATATCCTTCGCTCCCCGTACTACTACGGTTATACGGTGCTACGTTGATGTACACTAAACTTCGCTATACGTGGAAGAATTAGAAGAAAGAACGAAAATTTATTTACGTAATTTACAGCACTTACTGAGTATTAACAATATATGAATAAAAGATAAAGTAATAATAAAAGTCACAATAAAAGTATAAATAAATAAAAGAAGATAAGTTGGTGTTGCCGTATATAGTACAATTTACGCTATTAATTAACGATTTGGTAGCTGCAATTCATCGGTGTCATTACGTCAAACAAAGAAAAATATAAATATTAGAATTGTCTTATACTAGAAAGAAGAAAATTATTTAAATAGAAAAAGGACAGGACGATTATGGTTTATCACGATAATTACTTTAATATTGATTTGTTTATTGAAATGAACGTCACTTTACATTGAAGTGTCTATTTTATAATATAAATAGATTAGTATACGTAAGAGTAAATAACAATGAGTATAATAGCGCTAAATAGCAGACGTTAATAGGGGGTATAGATAGGTAGGTAGGTAGGTAGGTAGGTAGGGGGTATAGATAGGAAACGAGGCTTGCAACGTTAATCGACGTGGGCGCCTCGTGCTGTGATGCGATTGTGTATTGTGAATTAGTAAACTTCCTTACACAAGATATTCTTTCCAATATTTTTAAAACTCACACATACATATGTACGGTTCGTTTTATGCCTAAAGCACATTACACATAAAAGCTAAATTTAATATTAAATTCTTTTGTACTTATGTATTACACTTAACTCCTCGGAAATGGCTAGACTAATACAATAGTGATATACGTAATAATAGTAGTATATGTAGTTCAGTAGTAGGTCAGTATTAAAGAATAAAACATGTCTTACACTAAAATATAGGGGTTTTGTTTTTATTTTTTATTTTTCATGTTTATTTATTTAAAATACTTATGTATACAATTGTGGATAAAAATAGCCCTGCATGGTATTCAGGCACAGATACTTTTGAACTTAACGTAAAGAAATAATATTTTTTTTTGTATGAAGACTTTAGTAGAGAACAAAAACAATTTGAATAAAATGGGCATCGTTGAAAAGGTCTAGAAACTATTTAAATGAACTTATTGAAACTTTAAACCTGATCACCTATCGGAAGTGAGAATTTAAAACAAGGGGTAACTGGCTCGGAGTGGTGTAGGGTTCGGAATTGGATTATGGCCCCCGACCGCAGGCAACATCTTTACTTCAATAAATTTTGTTTCGGCAGCACATTTTAAATGAAAAATGTAGTTAAATAAAAACATTGAAGCATAACATTAATATTTAACTAAAGATTTGAATAACACACCTGGCGACATCTCTGGGATACCCAGCGGATAAATGACTTAGGTATCTACTTATTTTGTTGTTCTTGTTACTCTTATTAATTTATTAACCAGTGTTTAAAGAATACATGAGCTTTTTTTATTATTATGTTGATTTTGGAATAAGCAGACAGGTATCAATCAACAGCTAGTCAATCGATACCTTTATTTAGTTTTAAATAAATTTAAGTTAAGTCTAAAATGTTTTACACGTGAAAATAAGTTTTATTCCTTGAACACACCTACACGTCAACTATACCAAAACAAAAAGTTATGTAACATTACTATTGTTATATATGAATATATATTTATACCAACACAAAAACTGTGACAGTATTTTAAGATGTTACGGTGTTTCTTCTCCAGTCGAGTTACTGGGACATAGAAACTAATTACATAATAAGCATTTGGGTAATTAAATAAAAAATTTAGTCTAGAAATTTCTTTGCAATTTTCTTGTTTGTTACAGATGCGGACATCAAGTCGGAAAGCATGGATAGTTTCGAATCAGGTACGTAATATATTTTCAGATGTTAAGGACAATTGAATGAAACTCTTGTTTTTTTAAATGAACGGCTATATAATTAATATGTGTGTAATTGTAAAAGAAATCTGTAATAACTATGAGCAATCAATATCGTTAGACGAAGTAAACAGTAAATATGGTAATTACTAGAACAGTTTGTAGGTCGATAAATATGTTTTAATAATTTTATCGAACAGTTTGAATTAATAAGTGAAGTCTGGATGCATTCAATGATTGTTGGTACAGGAAAAATCTTAGTTTACGTTACAGACATGTTAATGCTTAACAAAATACGGGTAATTGAGCATTGAGTTAATAGCTATCAGCATGACGTGTTGCGCATGGCCAGCATGTTTAAAATAGTAAAAATATTTTATACGGGGCTTGCATATTCTTTGACAAATAAATAAATCATATAAAATGTGAAAATCAGGCTTATCTTAGTTACTGATAAGATTAATAAAAATTAATTATTAATTGAATTAATTATTTATCAATTAATAAATAAAAAAAAAATTTTTCCTAGTTTTAATATTTCACTTAGGTTGAGTCTCCATGAGTGCCTATTTTTTTTATATTACAAATAGCTGAGAAACGAGCAGACGAGCCACTTGATGGTAAGTGGTCACCGTCGCCCATGGACATCAGTGAGACCAAAGGTATCGCTGATGCGTTGTCGGCCAGGAAATGAGAAGAAGGAACAAAAGAAAGAATTATTTGTTGTTGTTGATGGTACTATGAAAGGATAAATTTGAGTGGTTCTGTAATTTTAATATTATGAAACTAAAGAGAGTAAAGTTCCCTTTATATCAGGGTTCATGGCATTATTCTCATGTATTTAATTAATGTAAATATGGTGATATACCTACCTAGATGATTGAAAATATCGATATGTCTATCGATATTTACATCGAAGGCTTAAAAATATCGATAATCGATAATAACGACAGTTTCAACTCGATAATATCAATGACTTAAAAACGTTACAAAAAGTTGTTAGAATTAAGCAAATAAGAACCAAATACATAAATAGAATAACTTTTATGAACTTAACTCACATTTTCGAACATCTGTTATTAATGGAACTTAATAAAAGTAATTTAGATAATCTTTCCTATTTGAACGATAGGGTTCAATGTGTTAGTGTATATGATACCAAATCATCGGAATCATCAATTGTAATGGAAGTATCACAGGGCTCTACTCTAGGTCCATTCCTTTTTATGGTTTATATTAGCGATTTGCCGTATATTAATAGCAAACGTGGGGAAATTGTACACTTTGTTGATGACACATCTCTAATGTTTAAGACTAAAAGAAATAAATTAAACTTTGACGATGTAAACAGTGCTTTGTCCCATGGATCGCATTGGTTAAACATAAACAATTTAATTTTAAATGATAAAAAAACAAAGTGATAGAGTTTGCACTACCAAATGTGTAGAAGGTAGGCAAAATTCTTAAATTAAATAATGAAACATTGACTATGGAACAATACAGTGTTTTTAGGTGTCACTCTATACTATAGTAAGCTTTATTGGGGGCGCCAAGGTATACTCACCGTACACAAATAGGTGTACGCACCGTAGTCAGTCAATATATTTATAGTAATTTAGTATTTATTAAAAATAATGTAAATCATGATACAAGAAATAGGCATAATTTGGTTACGTCATCATATCGTCTGAATAAGGTTCAGCGTTCTTCTAAGGGGGTTGGAGTTCGTTTTTACGATAAGATTCCGAAGTTGATACGTGAGTCGCCCATTGGTACTTAAAAGCGATGCATTAAAATACAACTTATAAGCAAACCATATTATAATATAGAGGAATATATTAATGACAAGGATGCCTGGAAATAATAGTGTCGAAACCAGCTCCGCACAGGTTTAAGCTTTGTAATTAGCATGTGTTGTTTAAAAGATCTGCTGAGGAGTTGCTTTCGCGATTTCTTCTCCTCAATGTTAAAGCACCTTTTCAAAACGGTAATAGAAGCAAAAAATGACGTATATAAGTGTATGTACAGAATACCTACATGATTAAATTATTTTCAATTTGAATTTTTCCGAGTAACCGAAGTTTGTTCTATGGAATTAATTTTATTGTATAAAAGCATGAGGTGATTAATATAAAATGTTTTTAATACTTCCTTGGTAGCTTCTTATAAAGTTAGTCATTTTAATAATGTTTAATAAAAAAATAGCATACACAAAATACTGGACACGTGGATTCTCACGGATACATGAGCAAATTTTCAAGTTGATTCCATTACATAGATACATACATACATAGTTACTGATCAAGGTAATAAAAGCAATGTTGTCTTATTTATTTAATATAACCAATGCTAGTGCAATTTTTTTTTTTAATATTACATCATCGATTTTTTTTTTTTCGATATGATAATATTGTATCGGTCATGGTTCGATATCGATATATCGTGGCATGCATACCTGGCATCGATGAACCATATCAGTATGCAATTAGCTCAGGCTAATTGTTTTAAAACACACAATTCTAAATAATTCATGGTCTTGAAGTGAAAAGCAACGAGTATTTGTAGAATGTCGTGTTCAACTACGTGATGGTTTCACAAACTGCGTGTTTCCCGGTAGCCGCGGCTTAGTGCCGCCCGGAGAGAAACTACGATTCCTCCGAGCGCGAATATCTGCTTCTCAACTTTACGTTCATTTTATCTTTTCGGCAGTATTGCGAAACGGGGACTTCGCCAAAGGCCCTCCAGGGCTCCCTTAACGCCGTCATCTTGCCTTCGATCCACTTTTTACACTTTACACTATTCAAATATTAACCATTATCTCAGTAGGTATTACAGCTTCTTCGATATTTGAATTTTTTATTTTTATCAGATTACGTTTAAATTACGTTAAAATTCATTCTTAAGGTAAAATTGCGCCAAAATTTTCTAAAGTTACATTAACATTTTTGTACATACTTTGCTGCAGTGGTTATATATAATTTTTGCTCTGAACTTTCAAAAATACTATAGATTTCTATGTAACAAAAATATGCAGCACAACTCAAGTATTTTATCAATGCGACTCTCCTCCTCAGGACAGTACGAACTGAAAATAATAAATACGATAGAGACAATATTATTATACGGTAAGTAATAGTAATAATAGTAATTATTATGAATATCCACATCTATACTAATAATAAATGGGTAATGGGCTAAAATCTGTATATGGAATATTTTTTGCAAATTTTAATGTAGGTAGATTTTGATGTCTACATGAAAACAATTTTTTTTGGATTTATTGTCTGTCTGTCAGTCTATCTAAGGATGTATCACGATAAAACCACACAACAGATTTGAATAATACTTGGCGTATCAGTAAGTTATAGTATGGATCTTTTATCCTGAGAAGTGGATCTGTTCCCGCGGAATAGGAAATTAAAGATAATTTTGAATATTCTAAAGAGTGCCGTAAATAAAATCATGATTGCATAGTTGT
>DWPT01002402.1:0-16232 GCA_018251895.1 Agathymus mariae mariae | reverse complement strand
AAGGTCAGATATTAAAAGCTAATATAAACGGTACCTATTATTACCTTAGGTACTTTCACATGACCACGTGTTACGTTATCTAACTAACACGTGTATGTAGACTTCATTCAGTGCCAAATAATTAGGTAACACGATACCACAAGCATTCCCGATTGTAGCGGAAAACGTCTACGCCCTATTATAATTAATACGATTATTCCATCGCTATAATAAGCGACGCAAATTTGTACTATGACCGACACCGTCCACACAACTAATGGGAACTGCAAAATGTGGTCTATCCAATAGAATCTCTGTGAAATGCTGTCCCATTCTTTTATCCAATGAAGTCAAATTTAGTTGATTTTGATACAGTTAGTAGTATATATTAATCAACTAATAATATGACGCGCTTCCGCAGTCTGATTGCGACCGCTCGTGTGGTTTGCAGTGTTGCAATATTAATTATTATTATATTACCTTGAATCGGCGCCCAGCGAAATTTATTATATAAGGGTTTTTATTACACAAACAGTACATATGGATCGTGATTATAATCGTAAGATTGCAATTAGTGTAGTTTCAGAACATCCTACCGTTTTAAGATGTAGATTATAATACCAATCTTAAAAAATTTTATACAGTGGTGTACTTGTTTAGAACTTAAAATTATCTTTTTCTATTCAGCTGCCGATTTACCAAACTTCGACGCATCCCAATATGAACTTCTCTGCCTAAACCGCGAGGCTGGTGGTCGGGATAGTTTCTCGAACAACTCCACTTGCAATGTGGCAATGGCACCTTCCAGAACTTGGCTGTCGGCTAAGGACTTTCTCTCTGATGTCTCTATAGCTCATACTCCACTCAGCTTAGCACAGCTTCTAGAAACTAGAACGGACTTGTTCAACATCTATGGTGAATTCCTCAAGAATAACAATGTTATATTCAGTGTAAGTATTACTTATTAAGCTACATTTTTATAGGGACTAAATAAATCACTTTTAAACTAATTTACTGGCCAAAATCATCACTTGTTACCAAATGCAATTAAACTGAATGTGTATTAAATAGTGACTTTTTTGTTTCTTTCAAAGACACCTAAATAAAAAAGTTGCAATTCTTGTAAATTCTATTGTCACTAATTGTATTACTTCACATTTATCAACAGTTAAATTTATGTTTCAGAATGCAGCAACAGGCCTGGCAACTACTGAAAAATTGGACTTTGAAAAATTCAAGGCAATTTATGATGTCATTAACAATTGTGGCATAGGACAATAAGTTTTATCTTTCTTACCTCATTATTATCATAAGTCACAAAAATTAACCCCAATAATTATAATTAACCATTAACTAACATGATTATATAAAGGAAACACAAGTCTGATTCAATTTTTATAATGACACTCACATGGAGAAACAATAAATAATGGTTAACAAATAAGATGTTGTAGTTAATTATTTTTCCTAATTGATTATGTCTACAAAGCTGCAAGTCCTAGAGTTATAACTGCCGCCACAGCTAGCATGGTGTAGCCTGTTGAATAGACTTCCTTGAGTGATAATCCCTTGGCCGTATCCCAATACAAGTGCCTGATGCCATTAGCAAAATGGTAACCAAGTGGTGAAGCTAGAACAACCTTGGCTAAGAATATTGTTGCTGGTGATAGATTAAGACTCTCCACTATGGAGATATAGTAGGAAATGTCATGTGGCAATACCAGAGCACCAATACCCAACGCACTAGCATACGCTGACAATACAATACCTAGAAAAGAAAATGGTTTATCTTAATTGTGTAAGAAGTTAAGATAATTACTTTTGACAAAGTAAAATATATGAGTTACTTTTAAAGCAAAATACTATTTCCATCTACTTCCAATATTTCTGTTTCTGGTTTGTTGTAATACATTCAAATTTGCCATTTGTAATGATTAATAAGGCATTCAGTCTGCTTGTAAATATGAATAAAAACCAAAATGTAATGTTTCTCTTTTTAATTGGTTTAATAACATTTGTTTAATTTTAGTTAAGAAATAATTGTTGAGTAAACAGTTTGATTAAATTTACGTTAACTTAACCCATTAAGGGCAAGAGAGTAATGTAGAACAATAATTATTTAAAGACAACCTTATTCCATTTTATTATTAAATTTTGTATGAAAGACTGAATAATAAAGGATTTTGTTAAAGTCACCCTAACTAAGCAACAGTAAAGTTTGTTCTATCCCAGATAACAAACCCAGCAAATCTATCTATACAAATTGTGCAAAATTCAAATTAGTATTGTGGTTACTTAATCATGAGTGCTTTTTAAGTAATTTTATTATAAATTAATAATTCGTTTGTGTGATGTTTCACAATTAAGTGTATTAACTATCTTAGAATTTCTAATGCCTGTTACAGCCGACATATAGTATAAATATAATCATATGATTATACAAATAAACATGACATGATTAGGAATATTATCAGTAAATGTACTGGTCAGTACACAGTAGGTTATTGTTATGACTTTAATTCACTTACCCGCAGCTCTATGCGTGATTGACAAAATAGACGTCAACTGAAATTGGTAAATGGTTAGATGTGGCGATAAAGGTCGGTTCAAACGAGCGTTCCTGATGTCGTGATGTTCTGGCTTAGGTGGCTCATATTTCTTGAATGTCACTTTGGGCACCGCAGTACTGGCATACTGCACATTGCATAGGGCCGATGGAAATTTACGCAAATTCGATAGTAAGGACTGGCTAGCCAATCTAAAAGAACAAGAAAGTTTGAATTAAAAAGTACGTATTTACAATACCACTTTCATGATATAAAAAAACCATCAAATCCAACAACGTAATAATATTGCATTCAGCATTTCAAAATAAAAACAAGCCTATCGGTTTGTTACATAATATTATAAAAACTTTTTCACCTGCTACAACTGTAAAAAGCCATTTTGAAGATATAAAAAAATCTTATACAGCACCGAATCTACTATTAAATACTACTTTTATACAAGGAAATCGTGAAACAATATTATTTTTTATATTTAACTGATTGCCGAATTGACAGACACAGCTGTCGAATTAACAAACTGTCGAACAACACAATTAACAATTAATTTACTAAACGTGATAAGAATAGTGTTGCCAATGTGCTTATGTCGTCGCCGTAAAGTTTACAAAGGTAACTAACAAACTGCATGTTACAAAATACTAGAAAATACTATAAAAAGACAAATATTTAATAAATAACGAAAATAGTTTAAATATTAAATTAATAAGCCTTACATGTTAATTTTAGTCCTAAGTTTTATATGATAATTAATATACACATTACAAATAGCAATAAATATCACCAAACGTCAACAAGTTAGTGACATCTCCGATGTCAACTCTAAACGTCAATGGTCTGGCGCGCATGCGGAGTACCTATTGTATTGATATGTTTCTGTTCGGTTCTGTAAAAATCCTTTTAAATGTTTCGATTGCTGTTGCTTACAACTTTGACAAATTTTTTGAGAGTGAACAGTTTAACCACCACAACTATTGCAGCAATGTCGATGAAAAGTGTAGATTTCGAAGTATTCGGGCGTGTTCAAGGAGTTTTCTTTCGTAAGGTATAGAATGTAGACATAATTAAAATGTTATAATTAGACAAACATTTCATTAAACTGTTTTACGATTACGTAGCAAAACCTATTTATTCTGTCATACAGATATTCTGTGTATTTTTTTTTTCACATTGTATAAGTTACATATTATGTTTCTTTTTCATCAGTACACTAAAAGTGAAGCAGACAAGTTAGGTCTAAGAGGGTGGTGCAGGAACACAGCAGCGGGTACAGTGCAAGGACAGGTGGAAGGACCAACAGACAAGGTGGAATCTATGTAAGTATTGATATGTAACTAGTAGATTGTTAGTGTGGCTGTAAATTAATTGTTTTTTTTTTTTGATTATAATAGATTTTTCTACTATCATTTTACAAATTGTAAATTATATCAATGTCTCACAGAAATCGTATGATAATCATTACTAGAAGAAAAAGAATTATATACCAAACTCATGTCCATGCAGTCTTATCCATTAATACCTGTATACTATACTTATACTATATTATACCTAGTGTTTAGAAACTAATTTCATAAAAATGCTTTTGATGTAAGTTTTAAACCATCTGCCAGAACTTTCAAAACACTTTACTACCATTATCAAAACATACATTTTTATTTAGTAAAAATACACATTTTACTTTAACTAAAAAGTTCTATAATATTACATAAGGTATTTAAATATTTACCATTTTATATTTTGTGTTTTTTTTGTCATGTATGTAACAAACAGGTGCAAAGGGTGTAAATAGAAACCATGGTGTCCAAGTACAATTTATAGCTCATAAAATGCATTTTCTTTATAGGAAAAACTGGCTGAAGACAACTGGAAGTCCCAGCAGCAAAATTGATAAAGCAGAATTCAAAAATGATAAGGAAATTGCTGATTTTTCTTTTAATGATTTTGAAATTAGGCGAGATGGTTAAATGAAATGTGATAATTACCCGAATTAGCAAGACTATTCAATAGGCTGTTAATGTAGTTGACATATAAAAAAGGATCTGTTTATCATTATCATAATTTTCTATTGGATTCCAATTACTTGCTAATGTGAATACATCTATTGATCTTTCGCAATCAATTGCTAAACATAGGACTCTTCAAATTGACGCCATTCCCAACGGATTTAGGTCCTTTTGTATTAAATGGCTTCTTCGCCAAAATTAAAAGTTAAAAGTTCAATTGATGAAGTGTTTCAGTTTAGCTTAGATAAAATGTTAAAAGTAATTTGGCTTTTAATTTGGATACTTGTATTAGACATAAATAAGTGCCTATCTCTTGCTCTCCTTATTATCTTAACACTTTAAAAATCCTCTATTAAGAAATTGTCATTTGTTAAATTTAATTTAATTACCAATGTGATATTTTTAACTTAATTATTAGCGAGGCATGTTAGCCAGTATTATCTTGTTTTCAATATACTGTGACTATATATTTGACTTTTATTTATGGGCATTTGTCACCTATCGAACTGATAAGTGAAATAGCAGTAGGGTCTTTTTGACCTGATGCGTCCCCAGTGCATTATCAGCCAAGAAAGAACTGGTGAACTTGCTGGTGTGATCTTCCGACACTACAACTGAAACACTTAAGACTTTTTAAAATTGATTCTAGAAGTACATAGGTTAGTAGATACCCATTCATATTGGGCAGAGGTTGACCTAGGCTCAACACATTGTACGATAAAATACAAATTGGGTATAGCAACTGAATGGATGCACTATGAAATATAACAAACGTGGCATTAAGATTACTGAAGCCACGATTACAAATCCGTCAAGGATCTTTCATCAGTCATTAATTGTGACTGCAAGGCTTCTTTATGCTTGGTGTGGTTGCCCGAGTAAATATTAATATAGTAGTTATCGACAAGAAGGAAACGGGGCAAAAATTACTGTACAAATATACATATTTTTTAGATCAAACAGTTTCTGGTTTCACGTTGGTATGATTTTATTTTTAGCTATAAATTATTGATATAACCCGTGAAATTTCTGGGTTTACGCAAAGAAAGAAAGGAAAGCTTAATCAAATTGTATCCCATAAGTATAACGATTAATTAATACGATAGTGTCAGACAACATTCAGCAGAAGACGTAAATATCTTATATTTTCGATCTCTTAACCATGTATAACAGCACATAACCTTAACATGCTAAGCAACAATTTATCTCCATAAATGTAATATAGGCCCGTACAATGGCCTACTAAAATATCATTCTTGGAAATTTTCATATCCGGAGCTGCTTTCAGTTTACTTATTGTTCCTTAGGTTAAATGTGGTGTGAAAAACAAAAGGCCGTACCTATATTTAAACAAACTTTTGTTTATTTTATCACGTAGTACGGATGTATAAATATGATTTAACGTACTATAAAATTAACGAGACCATAACCTGTGATACATATAAAACGACGAAAAATAATTTCACAACTGACATATCAGGTATTGCTGACAGTTTATAAATTGTTCAAGACTGAATAATAAAAAAATATTTTATTTTCGTAACATCTAAGTCTAGTCATGGGCGGAGAGTATGAAATGAGTATGAATTTCGGGTGCTACCGCCAATTGAGGATCTATTTCTCCGCTTCCTTTTTTGAAGGCGATGCCTTTGTTGTTACGGACATGCATCGGCGGCAGTACTTATGCATCATCTCCATCTACTGTGTTGTCAGCTCTAAATATAAAAATATTATGTATTCAACCTTTTTATTCAAAAATACAACCAGTGGTTGCATAATCGTTGAACGTCTATAGTCTAGATGCAACTTATTAACAAAATACTCCCAACAAATGAGGAAAACGCAGGGTTCTAACAAGCTACTCCGCTTCCAATTCTGGCTCCGAAAGGTCGCTACGTTTGATATTAATAAGTGTGTTTGCTTTAAATATCTATGGAAATGAATTTCAAAACTTGCCCCGAGCTATCATCGAGTCAATATTCAACCTTCTTGAACTTGGGCGATGATTAACGATTAAACTAATAACTCACGAGCCGTATTGGTAAAGCCGCTTGCCTGCTGAGAGAAAGTCCTGGTTTCATTTTATTGCCGCGGCAAACAAACGTGTTAGGTAAATTTTTGAATTTGGGTTTTGGTTTTTCGTGAATTTAAATATGTGTAAATTTACGATGACAACTAAACGACAATTTAAAATGACAGAAAATATTATTGCGGGGTGAGTGTTTATTTATACAGTGTGTGAAGGTGAAGTCTGCTAATAATCTTGAATAAAGTTACAACAGATTGCTTTTAGATAGTTCTAAGCTTTCAGATGTAGTATAGCCAAATTTCCTAACTTCAGCTACTGTATTTTGGCCGAGTGGCACTTAATGACTCGGCAAGTGAAAGCAATGGAGCTACAAGACCATAAATTACAACAATGGCGGCTTTATTGTACTATGGTATGATATAATAGCATTCTATTGTAGCATTAATATTATTCTGTGTTACATTTAAGAATTGATTGAATACTAAAGTTTTGTATTTGATTTTGCAGTTGCAATTTGTCGCAATTCAGGTGTGAAATATCCACATTTTTTTATTTAGTTAATGTCCTTAAAATGCGACCGGACTACCGTACCACTTGTTCATTAAATAATATGGAAAGGCCGTAACGAAACGTGATACTAAAAAGAATCGTTTACGAGTTTTTACAATTTATGGCACAATTTGCCATTTTTATGTTCTTAACGTTACGACTTGCCACTGTTGTTGTTAAATATGCCCTAAAGTTTTTTTTTACATAAAATAAGTTAATGCTTGACAACATTCCCTACCCGATGGCAAGTGGTGATAAAGTCTAAAATGTTGAACGCACTAACTTATAATAGCCTATACACTCTACTCTTGAAGATTCCGACACCGTAAGTAACCGGGAACACAGACGCGGGCAAGCTATTCCAGCCCTTTTCAGTGCGTGTAATGAATGACGCAAACCGCGTCGTCCGTGCAGGTGGTGAGTACGTTCACTACGAAAGGGTGGGTGTACCTGCCGTACGTAGAGTTGTTCGATGGAGAAACGGTATAGGGGAATTAATTAGAACAATTTCTACAAGTAAAACACGTCAAGTAGGTGCATAGCACCAAATAGATGCGCGCTAAGACGAATGAGTTGCAGTACTCGTATATAATCGCCGTAGATATCTGTGTGATAATAAAAGGCAAGAAAGTCTTGGGTGCCCAAGCATAATGACTTAATAAGAATTAAATTATTATATTCTTGAAAGCACCCGTATCGATCGACCGGAAACACGACAGACAACATATTCCAGTTCGCGATCACAGATGACATTCAGATACCTGAGAACTAAAATTGAACGCTTCACTTGTAAGAATTACTGGTTCCAAAATATTTGTTAGATAAACACAACGTTTGTAACAATTATTTTATGACGAAAATAGGAGATATAGTTTTACACCCAAATGATCCGGCAATGCTTCTACCACAGATACCGTATCAACTTTTACTGTTAAAACGGCCAATACAGAACAAGGAATTCCCTTAGTTGAGCAATGCCGAAATGCGGATAAGTTTAAGAGTTAGTGATCGAACTAAATGGCGGTTTTTTTTTATAAACGCTTACACACTCATACCCCCGCTCTAGGATACCCTGTGTTGCGGGCGGCATGGACAAACATGACATCAGAAACACCCATGACCCGAGATCAAACATTGCTCTGTAATGTAAATGTCTGCTCCGGCCGGGAATCGAACCCAGGACCCCTCGCTCGGCAGGCAGGGTCGCTACCACCTGGACTATGGGGTGGCTATATGTCCAAAGCTTCAGACATGACTGATGCCTGTTTATCGATAAGAACGGCGTAAAGTATCTTCCAGGGGACTGAAGCGATCACGTAACTTAGTCGAGTTGTGTTTGCTCATCCCAACTCCGAGTTCGCATTAGTTAACACGGTCACGTCCTTACGATTAGGGATGTCATGGATATGAAATTTCGGATCTGCATATTGATACGGATATATATGGATAATATTTTACAGGTTTCGGTTACGGTTACGGCTATGAAATCATTTCGAATTATCCGATTGTTTTGGATAATTTCCGTTACGCACTGTAGATGTTTTACAACTGGGAAAAAATATAATATACTGTGTAACTTTATTTCTTAGTATTATTATATGGTAGTATAATCACAGAAAAAAACAATTGCCTTAAAAATTAAATAATAAAAAAAACTGTCTAAAATGAGAACGTAAACCTGTCTTATGGTGTTTCATTTAGACTGCCAATATCCGAAACTATCAGTATTTTTTTTATCGGATTCGGTTACAGTTTCGGATATCCGATAGTTTCGGTTACGGTATAACATCCCTGCTTACGATTGCACACAAGCCGTTGAGCGCACAGGTTTGACGCAATACATTAGGTAAGTATACATAATCATTCAAGTATGTTTATTCTCAACGATTATCCTAAAATGTACCTAGATGTGAATAGTGAATAGCTTAAGTAGCCTCTATAATCTGCTTGATTGCTGATTAGCGCTCTATCCACCGATTTCAGTGAAAGCGGATTTTGAAAATGGTAGAAGGTATGGATTTAATAACGCAAGAGAACCATAAAGTTCTGCATAAACAGGCCAACTGCTGAATGTTGTGCTAACGGTAATAAATGAATTTTATCCGAAAAGATACCATTTTGATATTATTATATTTTAAGTTAAATGTATTAAATACTGACTAAATTGTTCCCAACATAATCAGCGACAAAATATTTAAATTGAATGCACTAAAATATAAAAAAAACTTAATGATTCAGCTCTCTGTTGTGTCCATAACTGATGCAGTTTATCGGACTCGGTATAAACTGGGCGACCCAAATCATACATCGTTAGAGGTCTTTATTTTTTTTAATCCTTTCGTAAGCCGAGTTTTTACTCTACAGACTTACACGTTCAGTTTTTTTGTCAGTTTACGCTGCTTGAGTTTTCAACAAATTTGAACATTACACTGCCGATTTACGACAATTATGAAATACGGTATCCGTAACCTAAACTATAGGACATAGCTGCACTTATCCAATATATATAAATATATATATATATATATATATATATACATATATATATATATCAAAAGCCATAACCCCATAAGAAATATCTGAAATAATTTTAAATAGGGACAGAGTACTTTCTAACAGAGACAAGGCAAATTTCGATATTTTGCAAGCTTTTATGCATGTATAGTGTTAGCTTCAATTCTTGTAATGTGTTCAATATTTGTCTAGATGATGATTTGTGTCTAATGCATTCTTTAATTAAACTACCGTTAGTTTCAAATAGATCTTTGAGCAATCCACATATCTTTGATGGATAATGTACACATCCAAGCAACTATCGCCAGAAATTACAAAAATACTTCATCAACACCGATTTCTCTTGCATAATTATTTATTAAATAAGTAACTGCCAACGGAAATCGTTGGATATCTCAAATAATTCCGTATCAGTATCCATAACCGAAGCCTCGCGATTCTCTTCAAGATATCCAGATCCGAAATCTCGTATCTATACATCATTGGATACACTATCGAGAAACTTTCATATTAACGACTACGTTTCGATTTGGAAAGTGTGCATGAGAGAACATTCATAAATCAGCCGAACTATATTGAACATTACTAACGAACACATCTTCGTTTATAAACACGAAGTCGTGTGTGTACGGAGATTCTATTTCATTCAAAGGAAAAAGCTATTATTCAGTGGATACGAGAAAAAAAGTTATCCTTAGCCAGCCATCTCCATCAACACACCCCAAATGGAATTTTTCCCGTGTCCGCAATAAACTCCCTTGGGTCAGTTATCTATAAATTACAAGCTTTTTTTAGTTTTTCTGGTATTTCCCCGCCAAAAATAATATGTATGAAATACGAGCGTTCAGACCGAATATTTATAGCAAAATTTACCGTTCGCATACAAAATATGAGTTTAATTAATGTAAATATATTCACAAAATGTAAACAGCCTGTAATTAATGAACTGACATGACAGTATCAAATGAAACTTGGCCGTATGTAATTAAACTTTATCTGCAGACTTTACGTTCCCGTGTCAATGGTATGAACTTGTCTACCCAATGAACTGACGTAACTGACTCATGAAAACAAAGAGCACACAGTACACAATATGTATAAACACCAACTTGTTATTCGGACCGAAGTAACTGTTGATTCAGTATCGTCTGCTTGGCTGTTGCGATCGGTAGACATCCTTCAATGACATAACTGAATCGTAATAAGTTCCGAAGTATCGGCGAATAATGAACCATCTGTTAGCTAACAATAGTCGATGACCTTGAAGTCTCCCACGAGTTCCTTTTGAAGGGGTAGGGAATGATTACACCCATGTCAGTAACCCGGGCGTGCGTTATTGATGGGAGCGGACGAGGCGGGGTTTACAGCTGCAAACAGAAACTTACCCATGTTAATAAATTCATATCGCGCACTTTGGGAAACAAGCTCGAGGCCAGCAGTGGAACAAGTATCTGTTGTAATGATGCTTAAATTCATATTTAATAATTTTGAATGGATCGAAGACTTACATAATTCATTATTTTTATAACTCAAATAGAAACTGAGTTATGTGTATAGCATCTGTTTGGCATAATAATATTGTGATAATTGATCAGAGTTCTAGCTAGCGAAATGCTAACTAAAATACTTTTAGAATGTCAAGTTTGACTAACTCAAGTTTTCTCGACTCGTACTTTTAATTACTTGCACTTTCACCATTGTCAGTAGTGTCAAACATCTATGAATTCTTCCAGTTTATTCATTTAACAATTTTTGTAAACACAAGATAATTATCAGAGCATGTAATTAAAATAAAATGTGTACTAAGATATTGCTTATTTCTCAATTTTTTTTCCAACAGACACAGGAGTGAAAAGAAGATGAAAAAAATTGATCGTGCATATTGAATCAGATATTTATAGTATAGGAATGGAAAAGCACAATCAACATATAAAATAGAAAATATAACATATAAGATATACGAGTAAATACATATTTAGTGAATATTCATAGGAAGTTGAAACGGAGCTACGGTAACCTACCACGCTGGTCCTAAACGGGTTGATGGACTGTTATGTTTTTGCAAAATGCTAAGTGGTGACTGGAAAAGAAGAACCGAAGACCGGACTCAGTAGCGTTTCTTAGGATAGGCCCACGTACAACATTTGACTGGATATTGGTGATTATGTAGATATTTGAATAATTTTTCCTCATAACAAGAATTTATACCGAAAAATATGCCCTTATTTATTGATCATACAGTACATACGAAGAACATATGTAAATAATTTTTTTTGCCTTACTTTACTCCCGAATTACAAGGTAAATTTAGCGATCTGGAAGTCGTGGGGCACGCGAGGCGAGGCGCGGTAAGTGGGTCAGCGGGGGCGCGCAGTCGCGCACTGCGCCCCCAGCCTCCAGCCATGGCGGACGCGCCGGCGGAGGTCCTCGAGCTCAACGTAGGCGGCGTACACTACGCCACTACGCGGGAGACTTTAACACGCGAGCCGGATTCGTTGCCGGCTGTCGCCGTGCGAGATCCCGACCACCCTCGCGACGCTCGCGGCCGCATCTTCTTCGACCGTGACGGCGTCCTGTTCCGCTACGTTCTCGACTACCTCCGCGACGGTGGACTCGTTCTCCCCGATTGCTTCAGGGAGCACAAGCGACTCGCGCGCGAAGCCAAGCACTACCGCCTCGCCGGCCTCGAAGCCGCCGTCCGCGACGCCGATCCGAAACCCCCGAACCGCGAGAAGGGATGCATCACGGTGGGATACCGCGGGAGCTTCGCTTTCGGCCGCGACGGACTCGCCGACGTCAAATTCCGCAAGCTGTCCCGGATTCTCGTGTGCGGAAAGGTGACACTTTGCCGCGACGTGTTCGGGGAAACCTTGAACGAGTCTCGTGATCCGGACCACGGGCTCGCGGACAGGTATACGTCTCGGTTCTTCCTCAAGCACTCGTTCATCGAGCAGGCCTTCGACATGTTGCAGGAGAACGGGTTCAAGTTGACGGCGAGCTGTGGCAGCGGGACGGCCGGCGGTGCCGCGGAGTTGAAGCCGGGGGTAGACTCCGAGGAGAATCGCTGGAACCACTACAACGAATTTGTGTTCGTCCGTGAATAATGTCAGCGTTGATGATTAGCCACGTGATGAATCACCTCAGCCGGCAATCTAGGGACGAATCACGCGGGTATCGAATATGTTCTCCGCGGGTAATTACAGAAGTAGAGAAATAAAAAGAAATTATGTACTCTACATTTCTTTGCTCTTCTCTTGTGACTAATAGGTAATTAATGATTTTGATAACTCCAACGTTCCTTTAATTTGTGAAATAATATTTATTTTATAAAACTTTACTGTAATCAGAAAACTTTAACTGTAGTTGATAAATATTGTATTTATTTAACTTTGAATCTTATTAAATGTAATGATCGTATTAAATTACTTAGAGGTATATCTTGTAGATACTAAACCTTAACTGTAATCATGTATCAAAATCGGAACTAGAGATAGATAGTAGATTTTAATAGTGATAAATGTAAAAATATAAAAGTTTGTAGTTAATGCTATGTACCTTCTCTTGGGACGTGTACCTACTATACACACATGTTAATCTATTACTATATTTTATTTAACCGTTATCTTCTGATGAATTTTAAAGCATCAATTTAATTATTATATATTACGATTTTAAAGCAATTATGCCAAATTATTCTAGTCCAAAACTTCAAGTAGGACATATAACTACGTATATCTTATTTTCATATAATCCATTATTGTTATCAATGAAATTTTATGAAATTTAATTGTATCCTAACATACTTAAGTACTGACCGATGTGTTGTGAACAATGCATTTTCTACTAATCTAGTCGTTTGTAGCATTTATAGTTTTAAGTAATCTAATAGACGCAATTGATATCAATTTCTGAAACTTTGTATCCAAATGTGAAATGAGCGCGTTTAAAAGTACCTAAATACTCGTAAATGTAACATAGTTGAGAAATAAAATGTACGAACACTTGTTTAGTAAACAATTCAAGTGCTCGTTTCCATTCACCCGACGAAAATAAGTGAGATGGACGTGACGAAACGATGAAAAATTTTATATTGAAGTAATACAATCTTATTCGAATCCAATGAAATAAACCATTATCTTACATAATATATGTTTTGTTTTATAGTAATGTAAAAGTTATTTCACTCAGTAAAATATCAATATATACATAACGAATCACGGAAACATTACATTGGAAATGCAATAAAACATAACAGTTCAAATATAATCAATATAGACACCAAATACCAAGAAATCTTTGATCAAGGTAGTGAGAATACCAATCTATATTGTCGAAAAAGTTTTATCATGCGAATTTGTTCAACAACTATGTTGTATTAAAGTTTTTACCTGTACATGTGAATGAAAACTATTATCATTCATATCGTTAATACCTGAGAACTTCTCAAATAGTAGGTTTTTTAATTTGTTTTTATTCCAAACTCTATTCCAAACGAACTGTTACTCACCCGCTTGCTGCTGGACGTAACATGAAGGTAAGCTCGAAGATCGATAAAAGAAAAAAAAATCTGAAAAATTCAACGTTAATATTTTTGGGTTGTTTTGAATGGATAGAAGCCAAATTTCATTGTCAATCATCTAATAATCAAAACGGTATTCAAAGCAAACTTTTCCGATAAATATTTAATGGTCGTTTATACAATGCATTCCAGGAAAAGATTTTAAAACTTTCAATTTGAATGTATCATTCGTGGTACTTTCAATTTGAATGTGTTATTTTAATACAGAATGATACGACAGTACTAAATATCCTGATTATACAAATAACTGTTTTCTCACGTGATAGATAGTCGGGATTATCCGACTGGTTTTGAACACATCTAAGGTATTTTCACAAAGCCGACCGCGAGGAGTGAGCTGGCGACTGCAGTTATATGTCTTTTCATAAAAGTTTTAAAGCAGCCATTTTATATATACGTGAAAAGGGCCTTTTGACAATCTATCACAACGGAACCAGCTAAAGAATTCATACTTCATACAGGAGTATCTGGTGTTGCACTGTTGAAACCTTAACCCCGAGTTTATTCGATGTAACGTCGAGCTGTACTGTATTTGTTGATTGTAAAATGGAAAAAGATCAACAGCATTCTCTGGTTCAACATTCAACTAGTTTAGAACGGCGATACAATAAGGGAAGAAAAGAAAATATTTTTAGATGTTCACAGCAGCGACAATTTCAATAATACTAAATAATGCAAAGCAATCAAGTTAACACGCGTTGTTTTAAATAAAACCACAACAGTATGATGTAATAGATGAGGAATTCAAACATAGGTACGATATTCATGATTATTTTGTTGAAAGTCTGCGTTTGATACGATAAAAGATGTAACTTTTTGAAAAGATTAGGTGTTTTCAATTTTTAGTCAGTGAAGGTTAAGTAAAGAGCCAATTGTATATGTATATGTATATATATATATATATAGATATATATATACAATTATGTAAAAATTACAAAGCAATAACAACCAAATGGTTTAAACGATGGTCTCCCACGCAGAAGACCTAATTAGAATCTTGGAATCTACACCCCTAAGAGTTCCCAATCTCTGTCTTCGAAAATGTAGTCTTCCAATCCATACTTGGTCAGCGAGATAGACCATGACGTTCATCCTTAACGTTGTAGGACGAGACCGAAACCCGACAGTTGAACAATTGTGAGTGATGATAACGATGATCAAAAACAATACAGAAACTTTAACATTATATGTTACACGCAATCAAATGTAAGTCAGATTATAATTTATATTTCATTGAGCAATGAATACAACCAAGTAATAAAATTAAGTCGTATTGAAATACATACAATAATATTATAGTATCGAAGTAGAAATAAATCGTATTATATTCTGTATTAATTTGTTCTAACAATGTTTTCGTAGGGATTCTAAAACAATAATTTTTTAAATAAATTTAGTTAATAAATGGCAGTTTTCCTCTACCTTCTCATGAGTAATGTCCGAAACCAGAAGTCCAAATATAAAAACGTTACATATATTCATTCTACATACCAGCTTTTTCTAGTACTTCTGAAATATCACTGAAAATCACTGCTAACTTAGCGGTAATTCTTGGAACATAAATAAGTAATTACTATGGTAAATTATACCATAATAAATTGTAAAGTTGACCAAAATACTTAATAATTGTAATCGTGTACCCGCGAAATAAGAGTGGTTTTGGTCTATGAGATTCAAGAATCACCATTATTACATTGGGTTATTCATCATAATTTAATAAACTTCGCAAAAAGGTCATAAATGCTTAAACATCGTACTAAAAGATTTGGGTTTGAAACCGATAACTTGTTCAGATACCTACATAGGAAGGCAATGAAATAAATGTAACCCTTTAATACTGTATGATTAGTTATGTGCAAAGTGTACATTGCGTTCTTTTTTTAATGCTAATGGCCGGGAAATGTACGGCACTAGTGAGCTACCGGTGAACACACCAGGTTAACTGGCTCTCCTGCATACAACGGAAACACAAACAAATTCAAAATCATTAAATCATGTAGGTATTCTGTAAATAC